>CAMPDV010002547.1:0-43691 GCA_946699065.1 Loxodes magnus | reverse complement strand
AAAACTGAAACTCTATCTTCTTTTATTACTTTACTTCTTCACTTTTCTAAATACTTATTACTCTTAACTTGAAACTCACTCATTAAAACTGAAACTCTATCTTCTTTTATTACTTTACTTCTTCACTTTTCTAAATACTTATTACTTCTCAAAGCATACTTAAAACTGAAATTCTATCTTTTTTTCTTACTTTACTTCTTCACTTTTCTAAATACTTATTACTCTTAACTTGAAACATATTCATTAAAACTGAAATTCTATCTTCTTTTATTACTTTACTTCTTCACTTTTCTAAATACTTATTACTCTTAACTTGAAACATATTCATTAAAACTGAAATTCTATCTTCTTTTATTACTTTACTTCTTCACTTTTCTAAATACTATTTACTCTTAACTTGAAACATATTCATTAAAGCTGAAATTCTATCTTCTTTTATTACTTTACTTCTTCACTTTTCTAAATACTTATTACTTCTCAAAGCATACTCCTTAACACTGAAATTCTATCTTCTTTTCTTACTTTACTTCTTCACTTTTCTAAATACTTATTACTCTTAACTTGAAACATATTCATTAAAACTGAAATTCTATCTTCTTTTCTTACTTTACTTCTTCACTTTTCTAAATACTTATTACTCTTAACTTGAAACATACTCATTAAAACTGAAACTCTATCTTCTTTTATTACTTTACTTCTTCACTTTTCTAAATACTTATTACTCTTAACTTGAAACTCACTCATTAAAACTGAAACTCTATCTTCTTTTATTACTTTACTTCTTCACTTTTCTAAATACTTATTACTTCTCAAAGCATACTTAAAACTGAAATTCTATCTTTTTTTCTTACTTTACTTCTTCACTTTTCTAAATACTTATTACTCTTAACTTGAAACTAATTCATTAAAACTGAAATTCTATCTTCTTTTATTACTTTACTTCTTCACTTTTCTAAATACTTATTACTCTTAACTTGAAACATATTCATTAAAACTGAAATTCTATCTTCTTTTATTACTTTACTTCTTCACTTTTCTAAATACTTATTACTCTTAACTTGAAACATATTCATTAAAACTGAAATTCTATCTTCTTTTATTACTTTACTTCTTCACTTTTCTAAATACTTATTACTTCTCAAAGCATACTTAAAACTGAAATTCTATCTTCTTTTATTACTTTACTTCTTCACTTTTCTAAATACTTATTACTTCTCAAAGCATACTTAAAACTGAAATTCTATCTTCTTTTATTACTTTACTTCTTCACTTTTCTAAATACTTATTACTTCTCAAAGCATACTCCTTAACACTGAAATTCTATCTTCTTTTAATACTTTACTTCTTCACTTTTCTAAATACTTATTACTTCTCAAAGCATACTTAAAACTGAAATTCTATCTTCTTTTATTACTTTACTTCTTCACTTTTCTAAATACTTATTACTCTTAACTTGAAACATATTCATTAAAACTGAAATTCTATCTTCTTTTATTACTTTACTTCTTCACTTTTCTAAATACTTATTACTCTTAACTTGAAACATATTCATTAAAACTGAAATTCTATCTTCTTTTATTACTTTACATCTTCACTTTTCTAAATACTAATTACTCTTAACTTGAAACATACTCAATAAAACTGAAATTCTATCTTCTTTTATTACTTTACTTCTTCACTTTTCTAAATACTTATTACTCTTAACTTGAAACATACTCATTTAAACTGAAATTCTATCTTCTTTTATTACTTTACTTCTTCACTTTTCTAAATACTTATTACTTCTCAAAGCATACTCCTTAACACTGAAATTCTATCTTCTTTTAATACTTTACTTCTTCACTTTTCTAAATACTTATTACTCTTAACTTGAAACATATTCATTAAAACTGAAATTCTATCTTCTTTTCTTACTTTACTTCTTCATTTTTCTAAATACTTATTACTCTTAACTTGAAACATATTCATTAAAACTGAAATTCTATCTTCTTTTCTTACTTTACTTCTTCATTTTTCTAAATACTTATTACTCTTAACTTGAAACATATTCATTAAAACTGAAAATCTATCTTCTTTTATTACTTTACTTCTTCACTTTTCTAAATACTTATTACTCTTAACTTGAAACATACTCATTAAAACTGAAATTCTATCTTCTTTTATTACTTTACTTCTTCACTTTTCTAAATACTTATTATTTCTCAAAGCATACTTAAAACTGAAATTCTATCTTTTTTTCTTACTTTACTTCTTCACTTTTCTAAATACTTATTACTCTTAACTTGAAACATATTCATTAAAACTGAAATTCTATCTTCTTTTATTACTTTACTTCTTCACTTTTCTAAATACTTATTACTCTTAACTTGAAACATATTCATTAAAACTGAAACTCTATCTTCTTTTATTACTTTACTTCTTCACTTTTCTAAATACTTATTACTTCTCAAAGCATACTCCTTAACACTGAAATTCTATCTTCTTTTCTTACTTTACTTCTTCACTTTTCTAAATACTTATTACTCTTAACTTGAAACATATTCATTAAAACTGAAATTCTATCTTTTTTTCTTACTTTACTTCTTCACTTTTCTAAATATTTATTACTCTTAACTTGAAACATACTCATTAAAACTGAAACTCTATCTTCTTTTATTACTTTACTTCTTCACTTTTCTAAATACTTATTACTCTTAACTTGAAACTCACTCATTAAAACTGAAACTCTATCTTCTTTTATTACTTTACTTCTTCACTTTTCTAAATACTTATTACTTCTCAAAGCATACTCCTTAACACTGAAATTCTATCTTCTTTTCTTACTTTACTTCTTCACTTTTCTAAATACTTATTACTCTTAACTTGAAACATATTCATTAAAACTGAAATTCTATCTTTTTTTCTTACTTTACTTCTTCACTTTTCTAAATATTTATTACTCTTAACTTGAAACATACTCATTAACACTGAAATTCTATCTTCTTTTATTACTTTACTTCTTCACTTTTCTAAATACTTATTACTCTTAACTTGAAACATACTCATTAAAACTGAAATTCTATCTTCTTTTCTTACTTTACTTCTTCACTTTTCTAAATACTTATTACTCTTAACTTGAAACATACTCATTAAAACTGAAACTCTATCTTCTTTTATTACTTTACTTCTTCACTTTTCTAAATACTTATTACTCTTAACTTGAAACTCACTCATTAAAACTGAAACTCTATCTTCTTTTATTACTTTACTTCTTCACTTTTCTAAATACTTATTACTTCTCAAAGCATACTTAAAACTGAAATTCTATCTTTTTTTCTTACTTTACTTCTTCACTTTTCTAAATACTTATTACTCTTAACTTGAAACATATTCATTAAAACTGAAATTCTATCTTCTTTTATTACTTTACTTCTTCACTTTTCTAAATACTTATTACTCTTAACTTGAAACATATTCATTAAAACTGAAATTCTATCTTCTTTTATTACTTTACTTCTTCACTTTTCTAAATACTTATTACTCTTAACTTGAAACATATTCATTAAAACTGAAATTCTATCTTCTTTTATTACTTTACTTCTTCACTTTTCTAAATACTTATTACTTCTCAAAGCATACTCCTTAACACTGAAATTCTATCTTCTTTTCTTACTTTACTTCTTCACTTTTCTAAATACTTATTACTCTTAACTTGAAACATATTCATTAAAACTGAAATTCTATCTTCTTTTCTTACTTTACTTCTTCACTTTTCTAAATACTTATTACTCTTAACTTGAAACATATTCATTAAAACTGAAATTCTATCTTCTTTTCTTACTTTACTTCTTCACTTTTCTAAATATTTATTACTCTTAACTTGAAACATACTCATTAAAACTGAAATTCTATCTTCTTTTATTACTTTACTTCTTCACTTTTCTAAATACTTATAACTTTTAACTTGAAACTCACTCATTAAAACTGAAACTCTATCTTCTTTTATTACTTTACTTCTTCATTATTCTAAATACTTATTACTCTTAACTTGAAACTCACTCATTAAAACTGAAACTCTATCTTCTTTTATTACTTTACTTCTTCACTTTTCTAAATACTTATTACTCTTAACTTGAAACATACTCATTAAAACTGAAATTCTATCTTCTTTTATTACTTTACTTCTTCACTTTTCTAAATACTTATTACTCTTAACTTGAAACATATTCAATAAAACTGAAATTCTATCTTCTTTTATTACTTTACTTCTTCACTTTTCTAAATACTTATTACTCTTAACTTGAAACATATTCATTAAAACTGAAATTCTATCTTCTTTTATTACTTTACTTCTTCAATATTCTAAATACTTATTACTCTTAACTTGAAACTCACTCATTAAAACTGAAACTCTATCTTCTTTTATTACTTTACTTCTTCACTTTTCTAAATACTTATTACTTCTTAAAGCATACTTAAAACTGAAATTCTATCTTCTTTTCTTACTTTACTTCTTCACTTTTCTAAATACTTATTACTCTTAACTTGAAACATATTCAATAAAACTGAAACTCTACCTTCTTTTATTACTTTACTTCTTAACTTTTCTAAATACTTATTACTCTTAACTTGAAACATATTCATTAAAACTGAAATTCTATCTTCTTTTCTTACTTTACTTCTTCACTTTTCTAAATACTTATTACTCTTAACTTGAAACATACTCATTAAAACTGAAATTCTATCTTCTTTTATTACTTTACTTCTTCACTTTTCTAAATACTTATTACTCTTAACTTGAAACATATTCATTAAAACTGAAACTCTATCTTCTTTTATTACTTTACTTCTTAACTTTTCTAAATATTTATTACTCTTAACTTGAAACATATTCATTAAAACTTAAAATCTATCTTCTTTTCTTACTTTACTTCTTCACTTTTCTAAATACTTATTACTCTTAACTTGAAACATATTCATTAAAACTGAAATTCTATCTTCTTTTATTACTTTACTTCTTAACTTTTCTAAATATTTATTACTCTTAACTTGAAACATATTCATTAAAACTGAAACTCTATCTTCTTTTCTTACTTTACTTCTTCACTTTTCTAAATACTTATTACTCTTAACTTGAAACATATTCATTAAAACTGAAACTCTATCTTCTTTTATTACTTTACTTCTTCACTTTTCTAAATATTTATTACTCTTAACTTGAAACATATTCATTAAAACTGAAACTCTATCTTCTTTTATTACTTTACTTCTTCACTTTTCTAAATATTTATTACTCTTAACTTGAAACATATTCATTAAAACTGAAATTCTATCTTCTTTTATTACTTTACTTCTTAACTTTTCTAAATATTTATTACTCTTAACTTGAAACATATTCATTAAAACTGAAACTCTATCTTCTTTTCTTACTTTACTTCTTCACTTTTCTAAATACTTATTACTCTTAACTTGAAACATATTCATTAAAACTGAAACTCTATCTTCTTTTATTACTTTACTTCTTCACTTTTCTAAATATTTATTACTCTTAACTTGAAACATATTCATTAAAACTGAAACTCTATCTTCTTTTATTACTTTACTTCTTCACTTTTCTAAATATTTATTACTCTTAACTTGAAACATATTCATTAAAACTGAAACTCTATCTTCTTTTATTACTTTACTTCTTCACTTTTCTAAATATTTATTACTCTTAACTTGAAACATATTCATTAAAACTGAAATTCTATCTTCTTTTATTACTTTACTTCTTCACTTTTCTAAATACTTATTACTCTTAACTTGAAACATACTCATTAAAACTGAAATTCTATCTTCTTTTATTACTTTACTTCTTCACTTTTCTAAATACTTATTACTCTTAACTTGAAACTCACTCATTAAAACTGAAACTCTATCTTCTTTTATTACTTTACTTCTTCACTTTTCTAAATACTTATTACTTCTTAAAGCATACTTAAAACTGAAATTCTATCTTCTTTTCTTACTTTACTTCTTCACTTTTCTAAATACTTATTACTCTTAACTTGAAACATATTCAATAAAACTGAAACTCTATCTTCTTTTCTTACTTTACTTCTTCACTTTTCTAAATACTTATTACTCTTAACTTGAAACATACTCATTAAAACTGAAATTCTATCTTCTTTTATTACTTTACTTCTTCACTTTTCTAAATACTTATTACTCTTAACTTGAAACATACTCATTAAAACTGAAATTCTATCTTCTTTTATTACTTTACTTCTTCATTATTCTAAATACTTATTACTCTTAACTTGAAACTCACTCATTAAAACTGAAACTCTATCTTCTTTTATTACTTTACTTCTTCACTTTTCTAAATACTTATTACTCTTAACTTGAAACATACTCATTAAAACTGAAATTCTATCTTCTTTTATTACTTTACTTCTTAACTTTTCTAAATATTTATTACTCTTAACTTGAAACATATTCATTAAAACTTAAAATCTATCTTCTTTTCTTACTTTACTTCTTCACTTTTCTAAATACTTATTACTCTTAACTTGAAACATATTCATTAAAACTGAAATTCTATCTTCTTTTATTACTTTACTTCTTAACTTTTCTAAATATTTATTACTCTTAACTTGAAACATATTCATTAAAACTTAAAATCTATCTTTTTTTCTTACTTTACTTCTTCACTTTTCTAAATATTTATTACTCTTAACTTGAAACATATTCATTAAAACTGAAACTCTATCTTCTTTTCTTACTTTACTTCTTCACTTTTCTAAATACTTATTACTCTTAACTTGAAACATATTCATTAAAACTGAAACTCTATCTTCTTTTATTACTTTACTTCTTCACTTTTCTAAATATTTATTACTCTTAACTTGAAACATATTCATTAAAACTGAAATTCTATCTTCTTTTCTTACTTTACTTCTTCACTTTTCTAAATACTTATTACTCTTAACTTGAAACATATTCATTAAAACTGAAATTCTATCTTCTTTTATTACTTTACTTCTTAACTTTTCTAAATATTTATTACTCTTAACTTGAAACATATTCATTAAAACTTAAAATCTATCTTTTTTTCTTACTTTACTTCTTCACTTTTCTAAATACTTATTACTCTTAACTTGAAACATATTCATTAAAACTGAAACTCTATCTTCTTTTATTACTTTACTTCTTCACTTTTCTAAATATTTATTACTCTTAACTTGAAACATATTCATTAAAACTGAAACTCTATCTTCTTTTCTTACTTTACTTCTTCATTTTTCTAAATACTTATTACTCTTAACTTGAAACATACTCATTAAAACTGAAATTCTATCTTCTTTTATTACTTTACTTCTTCACTTTTCTAAATACTTATTACTCTTAACTTGAAACATATTCAATAAAACTGAAACTCTATCTTCTTTTATTACTTTACTTCTTAACTTTTCTAAATACTTATTACTCTTAACTTGAAACATATTCATTAAAACTGAAATTCTATCTTCTTTTATTACTTTACTTCTTCACTTTTCTAAATATTTATTACTCTTAACTTGAAACATATTCATTAAAACTGAAATTCTATCTTCTTTTATTACTTTACTTCTTCACTTTTCTAAATACTTATTACTCTTAACTTGAAACATATTCATTAAAACTGAAATTCTATCTTTTTTTCTTACTTTACTTCTTCACTTTTCTAAATATTTATTACTCTTAACTTGAAACATACTCATTAAAACTGAAATTCTATCTTCTTTTATTACTTTACTTCTTCACTTTTCTAAATACTTATTACTCTTAACTTGAAACATATTCATTAAAACTGAAATTCTATCTTCTTTTATTACTTTACTTCTTCACTTTTCTAAATACTTATTACTCTTAACTTGAAACATATTCATTAAAACTGAAATTCTATCTTCTTTTATTACTTTACTTCTTCACTTTTCTAAATATTTATTACTCTTAACTTGAAACATATTCATTAAAACTGAAACTCTATCTTCTTTTATTACTTTACTTCTTCACTTTTCTAAATACTTATTACTCTTAACTTGAAACATACTCATTAAAACTGAAATTCTATCTTCTTTTCTTACTTTACTTCTTCACTTTTCTAAATACTTATTACTCTTAACTTGAAACATATTCATTAAAACTGAAATTCTATCTTCTTTTATTACTTTACTTCTTCAATATTCTAAATACTTATTACTCTTAACTTGAAACTCACTCATTAAAACTGAAACTCTATCTTCTTTTATTACTTTACTTCTTCACTTTTCTAAATACTTATTACTTCTTAAAGCATACTTAAAACTGAAATTCTATCTTCTTTTCTTACTTTACTTCTTCACTTTTCTAAATACTTATTACTCTTAACTTGAAACATATTCAATAAAACTGAAACTCTACCTTCTTTTATTACTTTACTTCTTAACTTTTCTAAATACTTATTACTCTTAACTTGAAACATATTCATTAAAACTGAAATTCTATCTTCTTTTCTTACTTTACTTCTTCACTTTTCTAAATACTTATTACTCTTAACTTGAAACATACTCATTAAAACTGAAATTCTATCTTCTTTTATTACTTTACTTCTTCACTTTTCTAAATACTTATTACTCTTAACTTGAAACATATTCATTAAAACTGAAACTCTATCTTCTTTTATTACTTTACTTCTTAACTTTTCTAAATATTTATTACTCTTAACTTGAAACATATTCATTAAAACTTAAAATCTATCTTCTTTTCTTACTTTACTTCTTCACTTTTCTAAATACTTATTACTCTTAACTTGAAACATATTCATTAAAACTGAAATTCTATCTTCTTTTATTACTTTACTTCTTAACTTTTCTAAATATTTATTACTCTTAACTTGAAACATATTCATTAAAACTGAAACTCTATCTTCTTTTCTTACTTTACTTCTTCACTTTTCTAAATACTTATTACTCTTAACTTGAAACATATTCATTAAAACTGAAACTCTATCTTCTTTTATTACTTTACTTCTTCACTTTTCTAAATATTTATTACTCTTAACTTGAAACATATTCATTAAAACTGAAATTCTATCTTCTTTTCTTACTTTACTTCTTCACTTTTCTAAATATTTATTACTCTTAACTTGAAACATATTCATTAAAACTGAAATTCTATCTTCTTTTATTACTTTACTTCTTAACTTTTCTAAATATTTATTACTCTTAACTTGAAACATATTCATTAAAACTGAAACTCTATCTTCTTTTCTTACTTTACTTCTTCACTTTTCTAAATACTTATTACTCTTAACTTGAAACATATTCATTAAAACTGAAACTCTATCTTCTTTTATTACTTTACTTCTTCACTTTTCTAAATATTTATTACTCTTAACTTGAAACATATTCATTAAAACTGAAACTCTATCTTCTTTTATTACTTTACTTCTTCACTTTTCTAAATATTTATTACTCTTAACTTGAAACATATTCATTAAAACTGAAACTCTATCTTCTTTTATTACTTTACTTCTTCACTTTTCTAAATATTTATTACTCTTAACTTGAAACATATTCATTAAAACTGAAATTCTATCTTCTTTTATTACTTTACTTCTTCACTTTTCTAAATACTTATTACTCTTAACTTGAAACATACTCATTAAAACTGAAATTCTATCTTCTTTTATTACTTTACTTCTTCACTTTTCTAAATACTTATTACTCTTAACTTGAAACTCACTCATTAAAACTGAAACTCTATCTTCTTTTATTACTTTACTTCTTCACTTTTCTAAATACTTATTACTTCTTAAAGCATACTTAAAACTGAAATTCTATCTTCTTTTCTTACTTTACTTCTTCACTTTTCTAAATACTTATTACTCTTAACTTGAAACATATTCAATAAAACTGAAACTCTATCTTCTTTTCTTACTTTACTTCTTCACTTTTCTAAATACTTATTACTCTTAACTTGAAACATACTCATTAAAACTGAAATTCTATCTTCTTTTATTACTTTACTTCTTCACTTTTCTAAATACTTATTACTCTTAACTTGAAACATACTCATTAAAACTGAAATTCTATCTTCTTTTATTACTTTACTTCTTCATTATTCTAAATACTTATTACTCTTAACTTGAAACTCACTCATTAAAACTGAAACTCTATCTTCTTTTATTACTTTACTTCTTCACTTTTCTAAATACTTATTACTCTTAACTTGAAACATACTCATTAAAACTGAAATTCTATCTTCTTTTATTACTTTACTTCTTAACTTTTCTAAATATTTATTACTCTTAACTTGAAACATATTCATTAAAACTTAAAATCTATCTTCTTTTCTTACTTTACTTCTTCACTTTTCTAAATACTTATTACTCTTAACTTGAAACATATTCATTAAAACTGAAATTCTATCTTCTTTTATTACTTTACTTCTTAACTTTTCTAAATATTTATTACTCTTAACTTGAAACATACTCATTAAAACTGAAATTCTATCTTTTTTTCTTACTTTACTTCTTCACTTTTCTAAATATTTATTACTCTTAACTTGAAACATATTCATTAAAACTGAAACTCTATCTTCTTTTCTTACTTTACTTCTTCACTTTTCTAAATACTTATTACTCTTAACTTGAAACATATTCATTAAAACTGAAACTCTATCTTCTTTTATTACTTTACTTCTTCACTTTTCTAAATATTTATTACTCTTAACTTGAAACATATTCATTAAAACTGAAATTCTATCTTCTTTTCTTACTTTACTTCTTCACTTTTCTAAATACTTATTACTCTTAACTTGAAACATATTCATTAAAACTGAAATTCTATCTTCTTTTATTACTTTACTTCTTAACTTTTCTAAATATTTATTACTCTTAACTTGAAACATATTCATTAAAACTTAAAATCTATCTTTTTTTCTTACTTTACTTCTTCACTTTTCTAAATACTTATTACTCTTAACTTGAAACATATTCATTAAAACTGAAACTCTATCTTCTTTTATTACTTTACTTCTTCACTTTTCTAAATATTTATTACTCTTAACTTGAAACATATTCATTAAAACTGAAACTCTATCTTCTTTTATTACTTTACTTCTTCACTTTTCTAAATATTTATTACTCTTAACTTGAAACATACTCATTAAAACTGAAATTCTATCTTCTTTTATTACTTTACTTCTTCACTTTTCTAAATACTTATTACTCTTAACTTGAAACATATTCATTAAAACTGAAATTCTATCTTCTTTTCTTACTTTACTTCTTCACTTTTCTAAATACTTATTACTCTTAACTTGAAACATATTCAATAAAACTGAAACTCTACCTTCTTTTATTACTTTACTTCTTAACTTTTCTAAATACTTATTACTCTTAACTTGAAACATATTCATTAAAACTGAAATTCTATCTTCTTTTATTACTTTACTTCTTCACTTTTCTAAATACTTATTACTCTTAACTTGAAACATACTCATTAAAACTGAAATTCTATCTTCTTTTATTACTTTACTTCTTCACTTTTCTAAATACTTATTACTCTTAACTTGAAACATATTCATTAAAACTGAAACTCTATCTTCTTTTATTACTTTACTTCTTAACTTTTCTAAATATTTATTACTCTTAACTTGAAACATATTCATTAAAACTTAAAATCTATCTTCTTTTCTTACTTTACTTCTTCACTTTTCTAAATACTTATTACTCTTAACTTGAAACATACTCATTAAAACTGAAATTCTATCTTCTTTTATTACTTTACTTCTTCACTTTTCTAAATACTTATTACTCTTAACTTGAAACATATTCATTAAAACTGAAACTCTATCTTCTTTTATTACTTTACTTCTTAACTTTTCTAAATATTTATTACTCTTAACTTGAAACATATTCATTAAAACTTAAAATCTATCTTCTTTTCTTACTTTACTTCTTCACTTTTCTAAATACTTATTACTCTTAACTTGAAACATATTCATTAAAACTTAAAATCTATCTTCTTTTCTTACTTTACTTCTTCACTTTTCTAAATACTTATTACTCTTAACTTGAAACATATTCATTAAAACTGAAATTCTATCTTCTTTTCTTACTTTACTTCTTCACTTTTCTAAATACTTATTACTCTTAACTTGAAACATATTCATTAAAACTGAAACTCTATCTTCTTTTCTTACTTTACTTCTTCACTTTTCTAAATACTTATTACTCTTAACTTGAAACTCACTCATTAAAACTGAAACTCTATCTTCTTTTATTACTTTACTTCTTCACTTTTCTAAATACTTATTACTTCTTAAAGCATACTTAAAACTGAAATTCTATCTTCTTTTCTTACTTTACTTCTTCACTTTTCTAAATACTTATTACTCTTAACTTGAAACATATTCAATAAAACTGAAACTCTACCTTCTTTTATTACTTTACTTCTTCACTTTTCTAAATATTTATTACTCTTAACTTGAAACATATTCATTAAAACTTAAAATCTATCTTCTTTTATTACTTTACTTCTTAACTTTTCTAAATACTTATTACTCTTAACTTGAAACATATTCATTAAAACTGAAATTCTATCTTCTTTTATTACTTTACTTCTTCATTATTCTAAATACTTATTACTCTTAACTTGAAACATACTCATTAAAACTGAAATTCTATCTTCTTTTATTACTTTACTTCTTCATTATTCTAAATACTTATTACTCTTAACTTGAAACATACTCATTAAAACTGAAATTCTATCTTCTTTTCTTACTTTACTTCTTCACTTTTCTAAATACTTATAACTCTTAACTTGAAACATACTCATTAAAACTGAAATTCTATCTTCTTTTATTACTTTACTTCTTCACTTTTCTAAATATTTATTACTCTTAACTTGAAACATATTCATTAAAACTGAAATTCTATCTTCTTTTATTACTTTACTTCTTCACTTTTCTAAATACTTATTACTCTTAACTTGAAACATATTCATTAAAACTGAAATTCTATCTTCTTTTCTTACTTTACTTCTTCACTTTTCTAAATATTTATTACTCTTAACTTGAAACATATTCATTAAAACTGAAATTCTATCTTCTTTTATTACTTTACTTCTTCACTTTTCTAAATACTTATTACTCTTAACTTGAAACATATTCATTAAAACTGAAATTCTATCTTCTTTTCTTACTTTACTTCTTCACTTTTCTAAATATTTATTACTCTTAACTTGAAACATATTCATTAAAACTGAAATTCTATCTTCTTTTAATACTTTACTTCTTCACTTTTCTAAATACTTATAACTCTTAACTTGAAACATACTCATTAAAACTGAAATTCTATCTTCTTTTATTACTTTACTTCTTCACTTTTCTAAATACTTATTACTCTTAACTTGAAACTCACTCATTAAAACTGAAACTCTATCTTCTTTTCTTACTTTAATTCTTCATTATTCTAAATATTTATTACTCTTAACTTGAAACATACTCATTAAAACTGAAATTCTATCTTCTTTTATTACTTTACTTCTTCATTATTCTAAATACTTATTACTCTTAACTTGAAACATACTCATTAAAACTGAAATTCTATCTTCTTTTCTTACTTTACTTCTTCACTTTTCTAAATACTTATAACTCTTAACTTGAAACATACTCATTAAAACTGAAATTCTATCTTCTTTTATTACTTTACTTCTTAACTTTTCTAAATACTTATTACTTCTCAAAGCATACTTAAAACTGAAATTCTATCTTCTTTTATTACTTTACTTCTTCATTATTCTAAATACTTATTACTCTTAACTTGAAACATACTCATTAAAACTGAAATTCTATCTTCTTTTATTACTTTACTTCTTCATTATTCTAAATACTTATTACTCTTAACTTGAAACATACTCATTAAAACTGAAATTCTATCTTCTTTTCTTACTTTACTTCTTCACTTTTCTAAATACTTATAACTCTTAACTTGAAACATACTCATTAAAACTGAAATTCTATCTTCTTTTATTACTTTACTTCTTCACTTTTCTAAATATTTATTACTCTTAACTTGAAACATATTCATTAAAACTGAAATTCTATCTTCTTTTATTACTTTACTTCTTCACTTTTCTAAATACTTATTACTCTTAACTTGAAACATATTCATTAAAACTGAAATTCTATCTTTTTTTCTTACTTTACTTCTTCACTTTTCTAAATATTTATTACTCTTAACTTGAAACATACTCATTAAAACTGAAATTCTATCTTCTTTTATTACTTTACTTCTTCACTTTTCTAAATACTTATAACTCTTAACTTGAAACTCACTCATTAAAACTGAAACTCTATCTTCTTTTATTACTTTACTTCTTCATTATTCTAAATACTTATTACTCTTAACTTGAAACTCACTCATTAAAACTGAAACTCTATCTTCTTTTATTACTTTACTTCTTCACTTTTCTAAATACTTATTACTTCTTAAAGCATACTTAAAACTGAAATTCTATCTTCTTTTCTTACTTTACTTCTTCACTTTTCTAAATACTTATTACTCTTAACTTGAAACATATTCAATAAAACTGAAATTCTATCTTTTTTTATTACTTTACTTCTTCACTTTTCTAAATACTTATTACTCTTAACTTGAAACATATTCATTAAAACTGAAATTCTATCTTCTTTTATTACTTTACTTCTTCAATATTCTAAATACTTATTACTCTTAACTTGAAACTCACTCATTAAAACTGAAACTCTATCTTCTTTTATTACTTTACTTCTTCACTTTTCTAAATACTTATTACTTCTTAAAGCATACTTAAAACTGAAATTCTATCTTCTTTTCTTACTTTACTTCTTCACTTTTCTAAATACTTATTACTCTTAACTTGAAACATATTCAATAAAACTGAAACTCTACCTTCTTTTATTACTTTACTTCTTAACTTTTCTAAATACTTATTACTCTTAACTTGAAACATATTCATTAAAACTGAAATTCTATCTTCTTTTCTTACTTTACTTCTTCACTTTTCTAAATACTTATTACTCTTAACTTGAAACATACTCATTAAAACTGAAATTCTATCTTCTTTTATTACTTTACTTCTTCACTTTTCTAAATACTTATTACTCTTAACTTGAAACATATTCATTAAAACTGAAACTCTATCTTCTTTTATTACTTTACTTCTTAACTTTTCTAAATATTTATTACTCTTAACTTGAAACATATTCATTAAAACTTAAAATCTATCTTCTTTTCTTACTTTACTTCTTCACTTTTCTAAATACTTATTACTCTTAACTTGAAACATATTCATTAAAACTGAAATTCTATCTTCTTTTATTACTTTACTTCTTCACTTTTCTAAATATTTATTACTCTTAACTTGAAACATATTCATTAAAACTGAAACTCTATCTTCTTTTCTTACTTTACTTCTTCACTTTTCTAAATACTTATTACTCTTAACTTGAAACATATTCATTAAAACTGAAACTCTATCTTCTTTTATTACTTTACTTCTTCACTTTTCTAAATATTTATTACTCTTAACTTGAAACATATTCATTAAAACTGAAATTCTATCTTCTTTTATTACTTTACTTCTTCACTTTTCTAAATATTTATTACTCTTAACTTGAAACATATTCATTAAAACTGAAATTCTATCTTCTTTTATTACTTTACTTCTTCACTTTTCTAAATACTTATTACTCTTAACTTGAAACATATTCATTAAAACTGAAACTCTATCTTCTTTTCTTACTTTACTTCTTCACTTTTCTAAATACTTATTACTCTTAACTTGAAACATATTCATTAAAACTGAAACTCTATCTTCTTTTATTACTTTACTTCTTCACTTTTCTAAATATTTATTACTCTTAACTTGAAACATATTCATTAAAACTGAAACTCTATCTTCTTTTATTACTTTACTTCTTCACTTTTCTAAATATTTATTACTCTTAACTTGAAACATATTCAATAAAACTGAAACTCTATCTTCTTTTCTTACTTTACTTCTTCACTTTTCTAAATACTTATTACTCTTAACTTGAAACATACTCATTAAAACTGAAATTCTATCTTCTTTTATTACTTTACTTCTTCACTTTTCTAAATACTTATTACTCTTAACTTGAAACATACTCATTAAAACTGAAATTCTATCTTCTTTTATTACTTTACTTCTTCATTATTCTAAATACTTATTACTCTTAACTTGAAACTCACTCATTAAAACTGAAATTCTATCTTCTTTTATTACTTTACTTCTTCACTTTTCTAAATACTTATTACTCTTAACTTGAAACATACTCATTAAAACTGAAATTCTATCTTCTTTTCTTACTTTACTTCTTCACTTTTCTAAATACTTATTACTCTTAACTTGAAACATATTCATTAAAACTGAAACTCTATCTTCTTTTATTACTTTACTTCTTCACTTTTCTAAATACTTATTACTCTTAACTTGAAACATACTCATTAAAACTGAAATTCTATCTTCTTTTATTACTTTACTTCTTCACTTTTCTAAATACTTATTACTCTTAACTTGAAACATACTCATTAAAACTGAAATTCTATCTTCTTTTATTACTTTACTTCTTCACTTTTCTAAATACTTATAACTCTTAACTTGAAACATACTCATTAAAACTGAAATTCTATCTTCTTTTATTACTTTACTTCTTCATTTTCTAAATACTTATTACTCTTAACTTGAAACATACTCATTAAAACTGAAACTCTATCTTCTTTTATTACTTTACTTCTTCACTTTTCTAAATACTTATTACTCTTAACTTGAAACATACTCATTAAAACTGAAATTCTATCTTCTTTTCTTACTTTACTTCTTCACTTTTCTAAATATTTATTACTCTTAACTTGAAACATACTCATTAAAACTGAAATTCTATCTTCTTTTCTTACTTTACTTCTTCACTTTTCTAAATACTTATTACTCTTAACTTGAAACATACTCATTAAAACTGAAATTCTATCTTCTTTTATTACTTTACTTCTTCACTTTTCTAAATACTTATTACTCTTAACTTGAAACATACTCATTAAAACTGAAACTCTATCTTCTTTTATTACTTTACTTCTTCACTTTTCTAAATACTTATTACTCTTAACTTGAAACATACTCATTAAAACTGAAATTCTATCTTCTTTTATTACTTTACTTCTTCACTTTTCTAAATACTTATTACTCTTAACTTGAAACTCACTCATTAAAACTGAAACTCTATCTTCTTTTATTACTTTACTTCTTCATTTTCTAAATACTTATTACTCTTAACTTGAAACATACTCATTAAAACTGAAATTCTATCTTCTTTTCTTACTTTACTTCTTCACTTTTCTAAATACTTATTACTCTTAACTTGAAACATACTCATTAAAACTGAAATTCTATCTTCTTTTATTACTTTACTTCTTCACTTTTCTAAATACTTATTACTCTTAACTTGAAACATACTCATTAAAACTGAAATTCTATCTTCTTTTCTTACTTTACTTCTTCACTTTTCTAAATACTTATAACTCTTAACTTGAAACTCACTCATTAAAACTGAAACTCTATCTTCTTTTATTACTTTACTTCTTCACTTTTCTAAATACTTATTACTCTTAACTTGAAACATATTCATTAAAACTGAAATTCTATCTTCTTTTATTACTTTACTTCTTCACTTTTCTAAATACTTATTACTCTTAACTTGAAACATACTCATTAAAACTGAAACTCTATCTTCTTTTATTACTTTACTTCTTCACTTTTCTAAATACTTATTACTCTTAACTTGAAACATACTCATTAAAACTGAAATTCTATCTTCTTTTATTACTTTACTTCTTCACTTTTCTAAATACTTATTACTCTTAACTTGAAACATATTCATTAAAACTGAAATTCTATCTTCTTTTCTTACTTTACTTCTTCACTTTTCTAAATACTTATTACTCTTAACTTGAAACATACTCATTAAAACTGAAATTCTATCTTCTTTTATTACTTTACTTCTTCACTTTTCTAAATACTTATTACTCTTAACTTGAAACATATTCATTAAAACTGAAATTCTATCTTCTTTTCTTACTTTACTTCTTCACTTTTCTAAATACTTATAACTCTTAACTTGAAACTCACTCATTAAAACTGAAACTCTATCTTCTTTTATTACTTTACTTCTTCATTATTCTAAATACTTATTACTCTTAACTTGAAACATATTCATTAAAACTGAAACTCTATCTTCTTTTATTACTTTACTTCTTCACTTTTCTAAATACTTATTACTCTTAACTTGAAACATACTCATTAAAACTGAAACTCTATCTTCTTTTATTACTTTACTTCTTCACTTTTCTAAATACTTATTACTTCTCAAAGCATACTTAAAACTGAAATTCTATCTTCTTTTCTTACTTTACTTCTTCACTTTTCTAAATACTTATTACTCTTAACTTGAAACATACTCATTAAAACTGAAATTCTATCTTCTTTTATTACTTTACTTCTTCACTTTTCTAAATACTTATTACTCTTAACTTGAAACATATTCATTAAAACTGAAACTCTATCTTCTTTTATTACTTTACTTCTTCACTTTTCTAAATACTTATTACTCTTAACTTGAAACATATTCATTAAAACTGAAATTCTATCTTCTTTTCTTACTTTACTTCTTCACTTTTCTAAATACTTATTACTCTTAACTTGAAACATATTCATTAAAACTGAAATTCTATCTTCTTTTCTTACTTTACTTCTTCACTTTTCTAAATACTTATTACTCTTAACTTGAAACATACTCATTAAAACTGAAACTCTATCTTCTTTTCTTACTTTACTTCTTCACTTTTCTAAATACTTATTACTCTTAACTTGAAACATACTCATTAAAACTGAAATTCTATCTTCTTTTATTACTTTACTTCTTCACTTTTCTAAATACTTATTACTCTTAACTTGAAACATACTCATTAAAACTGAAATTCTATCTTCTTTTATTACTTTACTTCTTCACTTTTCTAAATACTTATTACTCTTAACTTGAAACATACTCATTAAAACTGAAACTCTATCTTCTTTTATTACTTTACTTCTTCAACTTTTCTAAATACTTATTACTCTTAACTTGAAACATACTCATTAAAACTGAAATTCTATCTTCTTTTATTACTTTACTTCTTAACTTTTCTAAATACTTATAACTCTTAACTTGAAACATACTCATTAAAACTGAAACTCTATCTTCTTTTATTACTTTACTTCTTCACTTTTCTAAATACTTATTACTCTTAACTTGAAACATATTCATTAAAACTGAAATTCTATCTTCTTTTCTTACTTTACTTCTTCACTTTTCTAAATATTTATTACTCTTAACTTGAAACATATTCATTAAAACTGAAATTCTATCTTCTTTTCTTACTTTACTTCTTCACTTTTCTAAATACTTATTACTCTTAACTTGAAACATACTCATTAAAACTGAAATTCTATCTTCTTTTATTACTTTACTTCTTCATTTTTCTAAATACTTATTACTCTTAACTTGAAACATATTCATTAAAACTGAAATTCTATCTTCTTTTATTACTTTACTTCTTCACTTTTCTAAATACTTATAACTCTTAACTTGAAACATACTCATTAAAACTGAAACTCTATCTTCTTTTATTACTTTACTTCTTCATTATTCTAAATACTTATTCCTCTTAACTTGAAACATACTCATTAAAACTGAAATTCTATCTTCTTTTATTACTTTACTTCTTCACTTTTCTAAATACTTATTACTCTTAACTTGAAACATACTCATTAAAACTGAAATTCTATCTTCTTTTATTACTTTACTTCTTCACTTTTCTAAATACTTATAACTCTTAACTTGAAACTCACTCATTAAAACTGAAACTCTATCTTCTTTTATTACTTTACTTCTTCATTATTCTAAATACTTATTACTCTTAACTTGAAACATACTCATTAAAACTTAAAATCTATCTTCTTTTATTACTTTACTTCTTCACTTTTCTAAATACTTATTACTCTTAACTTGAAACTCACTCATTAAAACTGAAACTCTATTTTCTTTTATTACTTTACTTCTTCACTTTTCTAAATACTTATTACTCTTAACTTGAAACATACTCATTAAAACTGAAACTCTATCTTTTTTTATTACTTTACTTCTTCACTTTTCTAAATACTTATAACTCTTAACTTGAAACATACTCATTAAAACTGAAACTCTATCTTCTTTTATTACTTTACTTCTTCACTTTTCTAAATATTTATTACTCTTAACTTGAAACATATTCATTAAAACTGAAATTCTATCTTCTTTTATTACTTTACTTCTTCACTTTTCTAAATACTTATTACTCTTAACTTGAAACATATTCATTAAAACTGAAATTCTATCTTCTTTTCTTACTTTACTTCTTCACTTTTCTAAATACTTATAACTCTTAACTTGAAACTCACTCATTAAAACTGAAACTCTATCTTCTTTTATTACTTTACTTCTTCATTATTCTAAATACTTATTACTCTTAACTTGAAACATATTCATTAAAACTGAAACTCTATCTTCTTTTATTACTTTACTTCTTCACTTTTCTAAATACTTATAACTCTTAACTTGAAACATACTCATTAAAACTGAAACTCTATCTTCTTTTATTACTTTACTTCTTCACTTTTCTAAATACTTATTACTTCTAAAAGCATACTTAAAACTGAAATTCTATCTTCTTTTATTACTTTACTTCTTAACTTTTCTAAATACTTATTACTTCTTAAAGCATACTTAAAACTGAAATTCTATCTTCTTTTATTACTTTACTTCTTAACTTTTCTAAATACTTATTACTCTTAACTTGAAACATATTCATTAAAACTGAAACTCTATCTTCTTTTATTACTTTACTTCTTCACTTTTCTAAATACTTATAACTCTTAACTTGAAACATACTCATTAAAACTGAAACTCTATCTTCTTTTCTTACTTTACTTCTTCACTTTTCTAAATAATTATTACTCTTAACTTGAAACATACTCATTAAAACTGAAATTCTATCTTCTTTTCTTACTTTACTTCTTAACTTTTCTAAATACTTATTACTCTTAACTTGAAACATACTCATTAAAACTGAAACTCTATCTTCTTTTATTACTTTACTTCTTCACTTTTCTAAATACTTATTACTCTTAACTTGAAACATATTCATTAAAACTGAAAATCTATCTTCTTTTATTACTTTACTTCTTCACTTTTCTAAATACTTATTACTCTTAACTTGAAACATATTCATTAAAACTGAAACTCTATCTTCTTTTATTACTTTACTTCTTCACTTTTCTAAATACTTATTACTCTTAACTTGAAACATATTCATTAAAACTGAAACTCTATCTTCTTTTATTACTTTACTTCTTCACTTTTCTAAATACTTATTACTCTTAACTTGAAACATATTCATTAAAACTGAAATTCTATCTTCTTTTCTTACTTTACTTCTTCACTTTTCTAAATATTTATTACTCTTAACTTGAAACATATTCAATAAAACTGAAACTCTATCTTCTTTTCTTACTTTACTTCTTCACTTTTCTAAATACTTATTACTCTTAACTTGAAACATACTCATTAAAACTGAAATTCTATCTTCTTTTATTACTTTACTTCTTCATTATTCTAAATACTTATTACTCTTAACTTGAAACATACTCATTAAAACTGAAATTCTATCTTCTTTTATTACTTTACTTCTTCATTTTTCTAAATACTTATTACTCTTAACTTGAAACATACTCATTAAAACTGAAATTCTATCTTCTTTTATTACTTTACTTCTTCACTTTTCTAAATACTTATTACTCTTAACTTGAAACATATTCATTAAAACTGAAAATCTATCTTCTTTTATTACTTTACTTCTTCACTTTTCTAAATACTTATTACTCTTAACTTGAAACATATTCATTAAAACTGAAATTCTATCTTCTTTTATTACTTTACTTCTTCACTTTTCTAAATACTTATTACTCTTAACTTGAAACATATTCATTAAAACTGAAATTCTATCTTCTTTTCTTACTTTACTTCTTCACTTTTCTAAATACTTATTACTCTTAACTTGAAACATACTCATTAAAACTGAAATTCTATCTTCTTTTCTTACTTTACTTCTTCACTTTTCTAAATACTTATTACTCTTAACTTGAAACATATTCATTAAAACTGAAACTCTATCTTCTTTTATTACTTTACTTCTTCACTTTTCTAAATACTTATTACTCTTAACTTGAAACATATTCATTAAAACTGAAATTCTATCTTCTTTTCTTACTTTACTTCTTCACTTTTCTAAATACTTATTACTCTTAACTTGAAACATACTCATTAAAACTGAAATTCTATCTTCTTTTCTTACTTTACTTCTTCACTTTTCTAAATACTTATTACTCTTAACTTGAAACATATTCATTAAAACTGAAATTCTATCTTCTTTTATTACTTTACTTCTTCACTTTTCTAAATACTTATTACTCTTAACTTGAAACATATTCATTAAAACTGAAATTCTATCTTCTTTTCTTACTTTACTTCTTCACTTTTCTAAATACTTATTACTCTTAACTTGAAACTCACTCATTAAAACTGAAACTCTATCTTCTTTTATTACTTTACTTCTTCACTTTTCTAAATACTTATTACTCTTAACTTGAAACATACTCATTAAAACTGAAATTCTATCTTCTTTTATTACTTTACTTCTTCACTTTTCTAAATACTTATTACTCTTAACTTGAAACATATTCATTAAAACTGAAATTCTATCTTCTTTTATTACTTTACTTCTTCACTTTTCTAAATACTTATTACTCTTAACTTGAAACATATTCATTAAAACTGAAATTCTATCTTCTTTTATTACTTTACTTCTTCACTTTTCTAAATACTTATTACTCTTAACTTGAAACATATTCATTAAAACTGAAACTCTATCTTCTTTTATTACTTTACTTCTTCACTTTTCTAAATACTTATTACTCTTAACTTGAAACATATTCATTAAAACTGAAATTCTATCTTCTTTTCTTACTTTACTTCTTCACTTTTCTAAATATTTATTACTCTTAACTTGAAACATATTCATTAAAACTGAAACTCTATCTTCTTTTCTTACTTTACTTCTTCACTTTTCTAAATACTTATTACTCTTAACTTGAAACATACTCATTAAAACTGAAATTCTATCTTCTTTTATTACTTTACTTCTTCACTTTTCTAAATACTTATTACTCTTAACTTGAAACATACTCATTAAAACTGAAATTCTATCTTCTTTTATTACTTTACTTCTTCATCTTTTCTAAATACTTATTACTCTTAACTTGAAACATACTCATTAAAACTGAAATTCTATCTTCTTTTATTACTTTACTTCTTCACTTTTCTAAATACTTATTACTCTTAACTTGAAACATACTCATTAAAACTGAAATTCTATCTTCTTTTATTACTTTACTTCTTCACTTTTCTAAATACTTATTACTCTTAACTTGAAACATATTCATTAAAACTGAAATTCTATCTTCTTTTATTACTTTACTTCTTCACTTTTCTAAATACTTATTACTCTTAACTTGAAACATATTCATTAAAACTGAAATTCTATCTTCTTTTCTTACTTTACTTCTTCACTTTTCTAAATACTTATTACTCTTAACTTGAAACATACTCATTAAAACTGAAATTCTATCTTCTTTTCTTACTTTACTTCTTCACTTTTCTAAATACTTATTACTCTTAACTTGAAACATATTCATTAAAACTGAAATTCTATCTTCTTTTATTACTTTACTTCTTCACTTTTCTAAATACTTATTACTCTTAACTTGAAACATACTCATTAAAACTGAAACTCTATCTTCTTTTATTACTTTACTTCTTCACTTTTCTAAATACTTATTACTCTTAACTTGAAACATACTCATTAAAACTGAAATTCTATCTTCTTTTCTTACTTTACTTCTTCACTTTTCTAAATACTTATTACTCTTAACTTGAAACATACTCATTAAAACTGAAATTCTATCTTCTTTTCTTACTTTACTTCTTCACTTTTCTAAATACTTATTACTCTTAACTTGAAACATATTCATTAAAACTGAAATTCTATCTTCTTTTATTACTTTACTTCTTCACTTTTCTAAATACTTATTACTCTTAACTTGAAACATACTCATTAAAACTGAAATTCTATCTTCTTTTATTACTTTACTTCTTCACTTTTCTAAATACTTATTACTCTTAACTTGAAACATATTCATTAAAACTGAAATTCTATCTTCTTTTCTTACTTTACTTCTTCACTTTTCTAAATACTTATTACTCTTAACTTGAAACATACTCATTAAAACTGAAATTCTATCTTCTTTTATTACTTTACTTCTTCACTTTTCTAAATATTTATTACTCTTAACTTGAAACATACTCATTAAAACTGAAATTCTATCTTCTTTTATTACTTTACTTCTTCACTTTTCTAAATACTTATTACTCTTAACTTGAAACATACTTCATTAAAACTGAAATTCTATCTTCTTTTATTACTTTACTTCTTCACTTTTCTAAATACTTATAACTCTTAACTTGAAACTCACTCATTAAAACTGAAACTCTATCTTCTTTTATTACTTTACTTCTTCATTATTCTAAATACTTATTACTCTTAACTTGAAACATATTCATTAAAACTGAAATTCTATCTTCTTTTCTTACTTTACTTCTTCACTTTTCTAAATACTTATTACTCTTAACTTGAAACATACTCATTAAAACTGAAATTCTATCTTCTTTTATTACTTTACTTCTTCACTTTTCTAAATACTTATTACTCTTAACTTGAAACATACTCATTAAAACTGAAATTCTATCTTCTTTTATTACTTTACTTCTTCACTTTTCTAAATACTTATTACTCTTAACTTGAAACATATTCATTAAAACTGAAACTCTATCTTCTTTTATTACTTTACTTCTTCACTTTTCTAAATACTTATTACTCTTAACTTGAAACATACTCATTAAAACTGAAATTCTATCTTCTTTTCTTACTTTACTTCTTCACTTTTCTAAATACTTATTACTTCTCAAAGCATACTTAAAACTGAAATTCTATCTTCTTTTATTACTTTACTTCTTCACTTTTCTAAATACTTATTACTCTTAACTTGAAACATACTCATTAAAACTGAAATTCTATCTTCTTTTATTACTTTACTTCTTCACTTTTCTAAATACTTATTACTCTTAACTTGAAACATACTCATTAAAACTGAAATTCTATCTTCTTTTATTACTTTACTTCTTCACTTTTCTAAATACTTATTACTTCTCAAAGCATACTTAAAACTGAAATTCTATCTTCTTTTCTTACTTTACTTCTTCACTTTTCTAAATACTTATTACTCTTAACTTGAAACTCACTCATTAAAACTGAAATTCTATCTTCTTTTATTACTTTACTTCTTCACTTTTCTAA
Source organism: Loxodes magnus (assembly GCA_946699065.1). NCBI lineage: Eukaryota > Ciliophora > Karyorelictea > Loxodida > Loxodidae > Loxodes > Loxodes magnus. The sequence continues at coordinate 18,100 of CAMPDV010002547.1, read as the reverse complement.
ATACTTATTACTCTTAACTTGAAACATATTCATTAAAACTGAAACTCTATCTTCTTTTATTACTTTACTTCTTCACTTTTCTAAATACTTATTACTCTTAACTTGAAACATACTCATTAAAACTGAAATTCTATCTTCTTTTCTTACTTTACTTCTTCACTTTTCTAAATACTTATTACTCTTAACTTGAAACATATTCATTAAAACTGAAATTCTATCTTCTTTTATTACTTTACTTCTTCACTTTTCTAAATACTTATTACTCTTAACTTGAAACATACTCATTAAAACTGAAACTCTATCTTCTTTTATTACTTTACTTCTTCACTTTTCTAAATACTTATTACTTCTTGAAACATATTCATTAAAACTGAAACTCTATCTTCTTTTATTACTTTTCTAAATACTTATTACTCTTAACTTGAAACATATTCATTAAAACTGAAATTCTATCTTCTTTTCACTTACTTTACTTCTTCACTTTTCTAAATACTTATTACTCTTAACTTGAAACATACTCATTAAAACTGAAATTCTATCTTCTTTTATTACTTTACTTCTTCACTTTTCTAAATACTTATTACTCTTAACTTGAAACATATTCATTAAAACTGAAACTCTATCTTCTTTTATTACTTTACTTCTTAACTTTTCTAAATATTTATTACTCTTAACTTGAAACATATTCATTAAAACTTAAAATCTATCTTCTTTTCTTACTTTACTTCTTCACTTTTCTAAATACTTATTACTCTTAACTTGAAACATATTCATTAAAACTGAAAATCTATCTTCTTTTATTACTTTACTTCTTCACTTTTCTAAATACTTATTACTCTTAACTTGAAACATATTCATTAAAACTTAAAATCTATCTTCTTTTATTACTTTACTTCTTCACTTTTCTAAATACTTATAACTCTTAACTTGAAACTCACTCATTAAAACTGAAACTCTATCTTCTTTTATTACTTTACTTCTTCTCTTTTCTAAATATTTATTACTCTTAACTTGAAACATACTCATTAAAACTGAAATTCTATCTTTTTTATTACTTTACTTCTTCACTTTTCTAAATACTTATTACTCTTAACTTGAAACATATTCATTAAAACTGAAAATCTATCTTCTTTTATTACTTTACTTCTTCACTTTTCTAAATACTTATTACTCTTAACTTGAAACATACTCATTAAAACTGAAACTCTATCTTCTTTTATTACTTTACTTCTTCACTTTTCTAAATAATTATAACTCTTAACTTGAAACTCACTCATTAAAACTGAAACTCTATCTTCTTTTATTACTTTACTTCTTCACTTTTCTAAATACTTATTACTCTTAACTTGAAACATATTCATTAAAACTGAAATTCTATCTTCTTTTATTACTTTACTTCTTAACTTTTCTAAATATTTATTACTCTTAACTTGAAACATACTCATTAAAACTGAAATTCTATCTTCTTTTCTTACTTTACTTCTTCACTTTTCTAAATACTTATTACTTCTCAAAGCATACTTAAAACTGAAATTCTATCTTTTTTTCTTACTTTACTTCTTCACTTTTCTAAATACTTATTACTCTTAACTTGAAACATACTCATTAAAACTGAAATTCTATCTTCTTTTATTACTTTACTTCTTCACTTTTCTAAATACTTATTACTCTTTACTTGAAACATACTCATTAAAACTGAAATTCTATCTTCTTTTCTTACTTTACTTCTTCACTTTTCTAAATACTTATTACTTCTCAAAGCATACTTAAAACTGAAATTCTATCTTCTTTTCTTACTTTACTTCTTCACTTTTCTAAATACTTATTACTTTTCAAAGCATACTTAAAACTGAAATTCTATCTTTTTTTCTTACTTTACTTCTTCACTTTTCTAAATATTTATTACTCTTAACTTGAAACATACTCATTAAAACTGAAATTCTATCTTCTTTTCTTACTTTACTTCTTCACTTTTCTAAATATTTATTACTCTTAACTTGAAACATACTCATTAAAACTGAAATTCTATCTTTTTTTCTTACTTTACTTCTTCACTTTTCTAAATACTTATTACTCTTAACTTGAAACATACTCATTAAAACTGAAATTCTATCTTCTTTTATTACTTTACTTCTTCACTTTTCTAAATACTTATTACTCTTAACTTGAAACATACTCATTAAAACTGAAATTCTATCTTCTTTTCTTACTTTACTTCTTCACTTTTCTAAATACTTATTACTTCTCAAAGCATACTTAAAACTGAAATTCTATCTTCTTTTCTTACTTTACTTCTTCACTTTTCTAAATACTTATAACTCTTAACTTGAAACATACTCATTAAAACTGAAATTCTATCTTCTTTTATTACTTTACTTCTTCACTTTTCTAAATACTTATAACTCTTAACTTGAAACATACTCATTAAAACTGAAACTCTATCTTCTTTTATTACTTTACTTCTTCACTTTTCTAAATACTTATAACTCTTAACTTGAAACATACTCATTAAAACTGAAACTCTATCTTCTTTTCTTACTTTACTTCTTCACTTTTCTAAATACTTATTACTCTTAACTTGAAACATATTCATTAAAACTGAAATTCTATCTTCTTTTATTACTTTACTTCTTCACTTTTCTAAATACTTATTACTCTTAACTTGAAACATACTCATTAAAACTGAAATTCTATCTTCTTTTATCTTACTTTACTTCTTCACTTTTCTAAATACTTATTACTCTTAACTTGAAACATACTCATTAAAACTGAAATTCTATCTTCTTTTATTACTTTACTTCTTCACTTTTCTAAATACTTATTACTCTTAACTTGAAACATATTCATTAAAACTGAAATTCTATCTTCTTTTATTACTTTACTTCTTCACTTTTCTAAATACTTATTACTCTTAACTTGAAACATATTCATTAAAACTGAAATTCTATCTTCTTTTCTTACTTTACTTCTTCACTTTTCTAAATACTTATTACTCTTAACTTGAAACATATTCAATAAAACTGAAACTCTACCTTCTTTTATTACTTTACTTCTTAACTTTTCTAAATACTTATTACTCTTAACTTGAAACATATTCATTAAAACTGAAATTCTATCTTCTTTTCTTACTTTACTTCTTCACTTTTCTAAATACTTATTACTCTTAACTTGAAACATACTCATTAAAACTGAAACTCTATCTTCTTTTATTACTTTACTTCTTCACTTTTCTAAATACTTATTACTCTTAACTTGAAACATACTCATTAAAACTGAAATTCTATCTTCTTTTATTACTTTACTTCTTCACTTTTCTAAATACTTATTACTCTTAACTTGAAACTCACTCATTAAAACTGAAACTCTATCTTCTTTTATTACTTTACTTCTTCACTTTACTAAATACTTATAACTCTTAACTTGAAACTCCCTCATTAAAACTGAAACTCTATCTTCTTTTATTACTTTACTTCTTCACTTTTCTAAATACTTATTACTCTTAACTTGAAACATATTCATTAAAACTGAAATTCTATCTTCTTTTCTTACTTTACTTCTTCACTTTTCTAAATACTTATTACTTCTCAAAGCATACTTAAAACTGAAATTCTATCTTCTTTTATTACTTTACTTCTTCACTTTTCTAAATACTTATTACTCTTAACTTGAAACATACTCATTAAAACTGAAATTCTATCTTCTTTTATTACTTTACTTCTTCACTTTACTAAATACTTATAACTCTTAACTTGAAACTCCCTCATTAAAACTGAAACTCTATCTTCTTTTATTACTTTACTTCTTCACTTTTCTAAATACTTATTACTCTTAACTTGAAACATATTCATTAAAACTGAAACTCTATCTTCTTTTCTTACTTTACTTCTTCACTTTTCTAAATACTTATTACTTCTCAAAGCATACTTAAAACTGAAATTCTATCTTCTTTTATTACTTTACTTCTTCACTTTTCTAAATACTTATTACTCTTAACTTGAAACATACTCATTAAAACTGAAATTCTATCTTCTTTTATTACTTTACTTCTTCACTTTACTAAATACTTATAACTCTTAACTTGAAACTCCCTCATTAAAACTGAAACTCTATCTTCTTTTATTACTTTACTTCTTCACTTTTCTAAATACTTATTACTCTTAACTTGAAACATATTCATTAAAACTGAAACTCTATCTTCTTTTCTTACTTTACTTCTTCACTTTTCTAAATACTTATTACTCTTAACTTGAAACATACTCATTAAAACTGAAATTCTATCTTCTTTTATTACTTTACTTCTTCACTTTTCTAAATACTTATAACTCTTAACTTGAAACATACTCATTAAAACTGAAACTCTATCTTCTTTTATTACTTTACTTCTTCATTATTCTAAATACTTATTACTCTTAACTTGAAACATATTCATTAAAACTGAAATTCTATCTTCTTTTCTTACTTTGCTTCTTCACTTTTCTAAATATTTATTACTCTTAACTTGAAACATATTCATTAAAACTGAAACTCTATCTTCTTTTATTACTTTACTTCTTCACTTTTCGAAATATTTATTACTCTTAACTTGAAACATATTCATTAAAACTGAAATTCTATCTTCTTTTCTTACTTTACTTCTTCACTTTTCTAAATACTTATTACTCTTAACTTGAAACATACTCATTAAAACTGAAACTCTATCTTCTTTTATTACTTTACTTCTTCACTTTTCGAAATATTTATTACTCTTAACTTGAAACATATTCATTAAAACTGAAATTCAATCTTCTTTTCTTACTTTACTTCTTCACTTTTCTAAATACTTATAACTCTTAACTTGAAACTCACTCATTAAAACTGAAATTCTATCTTCTTTTATTACTTTACTTCTTCACTTTTCGAAATATTTATTACTCTTAACTTGAAACATATTCATTAAAACTGAAATTCAATCTTCTTTTCTTACTTTACTTCTTCACTTTTCTAAATACTTATAACTCTTAACTTGAAACTCACTCATTAAAACTGAAATTCTATCTTCTTTTATTACTTTACTTCTTCACTTTTCTAAATACTTATTACTCTTAACTTGAAACATACTCATTAAAACTGAAACTCTATCTTCTTTTCTTACTTTACTTCTTCACTTTTCTAAATACTTATTACTCTTAACTTGAAACATATTCATTAAAACTGAAATTCTATCTTCTTTTATTACTTTACTTCTTCACTTTTCTAAATACTTATTACTCTTAACTTGAAACATATTCATTAAAACTGAAATTCTATCTTCTTTTATTACTTTACTTCTTCACTTTTCTAAATACTTATTACTCTTAACTTGAAACATATTCATTAAAACTGAAACTCTATCTTCTTTTATTACTTTACTTCTTCACTTTTCTAAATACTTATTACTCTTAACTTGAAACATACTCATTAAAACTGAAATTCTATCTTCTTTTCTTACTTTACTTCTTCACTTTTCTAAATACTTATAACTCTTAACTTGAAACTCACTCATTAAAACTGAAATTCTATCTTCTTTTATTACTTTACTTCTTCACTTTTCGAAATATTTATTACTCTTAACTTGAAACATACTCATTAAAACTGAAATTCTATCTTCTTTTATTACTTTACTTCTTCACTTTTCTAAATACTTATTACTCTTAACTTGAAACATACTCATTAAAACTGAAATTCTATCTTCTTTTCTTACTTTACTTCTTCACTTTTCTAAATACTTATTACTCTTAACTTGAAACATACTCATTAAAACTGAAACTCTATCTTCTTTTATTACTTTACTTCTTCATTATTCTAAATACTTATTACTCTTAACTTGAAACATATTCATTAAAACTGAAATTCTATCTTCTTTTATTACTTTACTTCTTCACTTTTCTAAATACTTATTACTCTTAACTTGAAACATATTCATTAAAACTGAAACTCTATCTTCTTTTATTACTTTACTTCTTCACTTTTCTAAATACTTATTACTCTTAACTTGAAACATACTCATTAAAACTGAAATTCTATCTTCTTTTCTTACTTTACTTCTTCACTTTTCTAAATACTTATTACTCTTAACTTGAAACATATTCATTAAAACTGAAACTCTATCTTCTTTTATTACTTTACTTCTTCACTTTTCTAAATACTTATTACTCTTAACTTGAAACATACTCATTAAAACTGAAATTCTATCTTCTTTTATTACTTTACTTCTTCACTTTTCTAAATACTTATTACTCTTAACTTGAAACATATTCATTAAAACTGAAATTCTATCTTCTTTTATTACTTTACTTCTTCACTTTTCTAAATACTTATTACTCTTAACTTGAAACATATTCATTAAAACTGAAATTCTATCTTCTTTTATTACTTTACTTCTTCACTTTTCTAAATATTTATTACTCTTAACTTGAAACATATTCATTAAAACTGAAACTCTATCTTCTTTTATTACTTTACTTCTTCACTTTTCTAAATACTTATTACTCTTAACTTGAAACATACTCATTAAAACTGAAATTCTATCTTCTTTTCTTACTTTACTTCTTCACTTTTCTAAATACTTATTACTCTTAACTTGAAACATATTCATTAAAACTGAAATTCTATCTTCTTTTATTACTTTACTTCTTCACTTTTCTAAATACTTATTACTCTTAACTTGAAACATACTCATTAAAACTGAAATTCTATCTTCTTTTCTTACTTTACTTCTTCACTTTTCTAAATACTTATTACTCTTAACTTGAAACTCACTCATTAAAACTGAAACTCTATCTTCTTTTATTACTTTACTTCTTCATTATTCTAAATACTTATTACTCTTAACTTGAAACTCACTCATTAAAACTGAAACTCTATCTTCTTTTATTACTTTACTTCTTCACTTTTCTAAATACTTATTACTTCTTAAAGCATACTTAAAACTGAAATTCTATCTTCTTTTATTACTTTACTTCTTCACTTTTCTAAATACTTATTACTCTTAACTTGAAACATACTCATTAAAACTGAAATTCTATCTTCTTTTATTACTTTACTTCTTCACTTTTCTAAATACTTATTACTTCTCAAAGCATACTTAAAACTGAAATTCTATCTTCTTTTATTACTTTACTTCTTCACTTTTCTAAATACTTATTACTCTTAACTTGAAACTCACTCATTAAAACTGAAACTCTATCTTCTTTTATTACTTTACTTCTTCACTTTTCTAAATACTTATTACTCTTAACTTGAAACTCACTCATTAAAACTTAAAATCTATCTTCTTTTCTTACTTTACTTCTTCACTTTTCTAAATACTTATTACTTCTCAAAGCATACTTAAAACTGAAATTCTATCTTCTTTTATTACTTTGCTTCTTCACTTTTCTAAATACTTATTACTTCTCAAAGCATACTTAAAACTGAAATTCTATCTTCTTTTATTACTTTACTTCTTCACTTTTCTAAATACTTATTACTTCTCAAAGCATACTCCTTAACACTGAAATTCTATCTTCTTTTAATACTTTACTTCTTCACTTTTCTAAATACTTATTACTTCTCAAAGCATACTTAAAACTGAAATTCTATCTTCTTTTATTACTTTACTTCTTCACTTTTCTAAATACTTATTACTTCTCAAAGCATACTTAAAACTGAAACTCTATCTTCTTTTATTACTTTACTTCTTCACTTTTCTAAATACTTATTACTCTTAACTTGAAACATACTCATTAAAACTGAAATTCTATCTTCTTTTAATACTTTACTTCTTCACTTTTCTAAATACTTATTACTCTTAACTTGAAACATACTCCTTAAAACTGAAATTCTATCTTCTTTTCTTACTTTACTTCTTCACTTTTCTAAATACTTATTACTTCTCAAAGCATACTCCTTAACACTGAAATTCTATCTTCTTTTAATACTTTACTTCTTCACTTTTCTAAATACTTATTACTCTTAACTTGAAACATATTCATTAAAACTGAAATTCTTTCTTCTTTTATTACTTTACTTCTTCACTTTTCTAAATACTTATTACTCTTAACTTGAAACATACTCATTAAAACTGAAATTCTATCTTCTTTTAATACTTTACTTCTTCACTTTTCTAAATACTTATTACTCTTAACTTGAAACATACTCCTTAAAACTGAAATTCTATCTTCTTTTCTTACTTTACTTCTTCACTTTTCTAAATACTTATTACTCTTAACTTGAAACATATTCATTAAAACTGAAATTCTATCTTCTTTTATTACTTTACTTCTTCACTTTTCTAAATACTTATTACTCTTAACTTGAAACATATTCATTAAAACTGAAATTCTATCTTCTTTTAACACTTTACTTCTTCACTTTTCTAAATACTTATTACTCTTAACTTGAAACATATTCATTAAAACTGAAATTCTATCTTCTTTTATTACTTTACTTCTTCACTTTTCTAAATACTTATTACTCTTAACTTGAAACATATTCATTTAAACTGAAATTCTATCTTCTTTTCTTACTTTACTTCTTCACTTTTCTAAATACTTATTACTCTTAACTTGAAACATATTCATTAAAACTGAAATTCTATCTTCTTTTATTACTTTACTTCTTCACTTTTCTAAATACTTATTACTCTTAACTTGAAACATACTCATTAAAACTGAAATTCTATCTTCTTTTAATACTTTACTTCTTCACTTTTCTAAATACTTATTACTCTTAACTTGAAACATACTCATTAAAACTGAAATTCTATCTTCTTTTAATACTTTACTTCTTCACTTTTCTAAATACTTATTACTCTTAACTTGAAACATACTCATTAAAACTGAAATTCTATCTTCTTTTAATACTTTACTTCTTCACTTTTCTAAATACTTATTACTCTTAACTTGAAACATACTCCTTAAAACTGAAATTCTATCTTCTTTTCTTACTTTACTTCTTCACTTTTCTAAATACTTATTACTTCTCAAAGCATACTTAAAACTGAAATTCTATCTTCTTTTATTACTTTACTTCGTCACTTTTCTAAATACTTATTACTTCTCAAAGCATACTTAAAACTGAAATTCTATCTTCTTTTATTACTTTACTTCTTCACTTTTCTAAATACTTATTACTTCTCAAAGCATACTTAAAACTGAAATTCTATCTTCTTTTATTACTTTACTTCTTCACTTTTCTAAATACTTATTACTTCTCAAAGCATACTTAAAACTGAAATTCTATCTTCTTTTATTACTTTACTTCTTCACTTTTCTAAATACTTATTACTTCTCAAAGCATACTCCTTAACACTGAAATTCTATCTTCTTTTAATACTTTACTTCTTCACTTTTCTAAATACTTATTACTTCTCAAAGCATACTTAAAACTGAAATTCTATCTTCTTTTATTACTTTACTTCTTCACTTTTCTAAATACTTATTACTTCTCAAAGCATACTTAAAACTGAAATTCTATCTTCTTTTATTACTTTACTTCTTCACTTTTCTAAATACTTATTACTCTTAACTTGAAACATACTCATTAAAACTGAAATTCTATCTTCTTTTATTACTTTACTTCTTCACTTTTCTAAATACTTATTACTCTTAACTTGAAACATATTCATTAAAACTGAAATTCTATCTTCTTTTATTACTTTACTTCTTCACTTTTCTAAATACTTTATTACTCTTAACTTGAAACATATTCATTAAAACTGAAATTCTATCTTCTTTTATTACTTTACTTCTTCACTTTTCTAAATACTTTATTACTCTCTAACTTGAAACATACTCATTAAAACTGAAATTCTATCTTCTTTTATTACTTTACTTCTTCACTTTTCTAAATACTTATTACTCTTAACTTGAAACATATTCATTAAAACTGAAACTCTATCTTCTTTTATTACTTTACTTCTTCACTTTTCTAAATACTTATTACTCTTAACTTGAAACATACTCATTAAAACTGAAATTCTATCTTCTTTTAATACTTTACTTCTTCACTTTTCTAAATACTTACTTTAACTTGAAACTACTCCTTAAAACTGAAATTCTATCTTCTTTTCTTACTTTACTTTCACTCTAAATACTTATTACTCTTAACTTGAAACATCATTCATTAAAACTGAAACATTCTATCTTCTTTTATTACTTTACTTCTTCACTTTTCTAAATACTTATTACTCTTAACTTGAAACATATTCATTAAAACTGAAATTCTATCTTCTTTTATTACTTTACTTCTTCACTTTTCTAAATACTTATTACTCTTAACTTGAAACATACTCATTAAAACTGAAATTCTATCTTCTTTTACTTCTTCACTACTTTACTTCTTCACTTTTCTAAATACTTATTACTCTTAACTTGAAACATACTCATTAAAACTGAAATTCTATCTTCTTTTAATACTTTACTTCTTCACTTTTCTAAATACTTATTACTCTTAACTTGAAACATACTCATTAAAACTGAAATTCTATCTTCTTTTCTTACTTTACTTCTTCACTTTTCTAAATACTTATTACTCTTAACTTGAAACATACTCATTAAAACTGAAATTCTATCTTCTTTTATTACTTTACTTCTTCACTTTTCTAAATACTTATTACTCTTAACTTGAAACTCACTCATTAAAACTGAAATTCTATCTTCTTTTAATACTTTACTTCTTCACTTTTCTAAATACTTATTACTCTTAACTTGAAACATACTCCTTAAAACTGAAACTCTATCTTCTTTTATTACTTTACTTCTTCACTTTTCTAAATACTTATTACTCTTAACTTGAAACTCACTCATTAAAACTGAAACTCTATCTTCTTTTATTACTTTACTTCTTCACTTTTCTAAATACTTATTACTTCTCAAAGCATACTTAAAACTGAAATTCTATCTTTTTTTCTTACTTTACTTCTTCACTTTTCTAAATATTTATTACTCTTAACTTGAAACATACTCATTAAAACTGAAATTCTATCTTCTTTTATTACTTTACTTCTTCACTTTTCTAAATACTTATTACTCTTAACTTGAAACATACTCCTTAAAACTGAAACTCTATCTTCTTTTATTACTTTACTTCTTCACTTTTCAAAATACTTATTACTCTTAACTTGAAACATACTCATTAAAACTGAAATTCTATCTTCTTTTAATACTTTACTTCTTCACTTTTCTAAATACTTATTACTCTTAACTTGAAACATACTCATTAAAACTGAAATTCTATCTTCTTTTCTTACTTTACTTCTTCACTTTTCTAAATATTTATTACTCTTAACTTGAAACATACTCATTAAAACTTAAAATCTATCTTCTTTTATTACTTTACTTCTTCATTTTTCTAAATACTTATAACTCTTAACTTGAAACATACTCATTAAAACTGAAACTCTATCTTCTTTTCTTACTTTACTTCTTCACTTTTCTAAATACTTATTACTCTTAACTTGAAACATATTCATTAAAACTGAAATTCTATCTTCTTTTATTACTTTACTTCTTCACTTTTCTAAATACTTATTACTCTTAACTTGAAACATACTCATTAAAACTGAAATTCTATCTTCTTTTCTTACTTTACTTCTTCACTTTTCTAAATACTTATTACTTCTCAAAGCATACTTAAAACTGAAATTCTATCTTTTTTTCTTACTTTACTTCTTCACTTTTCTAAATATTTATTACTCTTAACTTGAAACATACTCATTAAAACTGAAATTCTATCTTCTTTTATTACTTTACTTCTTCACTTTTCTAAATACTTATTACTCTTAACTTGAAACTCACTCATTAAAACTTAAAATCTATCTTCTTTTCTTACTTTACTTCTTCACTATTCTAAATACTTATTACTCTTAACTTGAAACTCACTCATTAAAACTGAAACTCTATCTTCTTTTCTTACTTTACTTCTTCACTTTTCTAAATACTTATTACTTCTTAAAGCATACTTAAAACTGAAATTCTATCTTCTTTTCTTACTTTACTTCTTCACTTTTCTAAATACTTATTACTCTTAACTTGAAACATATTCAATAAAACTGAAACTCTATCTTCTTTTCTTACTTTACTTCTTCACTTTTCTAAATACTTATTACTCTTAACTTGAAACATACTCATTAAAACTGAAATTCTATCTTCTTTTATTACTTTACTTCTTCACTTTTCTAAATACTTATTACTCTTAACTTGAAACATACTCATTAAAACTGAAATTCTATCTTCTTTTATTACTTTACTTCTTCACTTTTCTAAATACTTATTACTCTTAACTTGAAACATATTCATTAAAACTGAAACTCTATCTTCTTTTATTACTTTACTTCTTAACTTTTCTAAATATTTATTACTCTTAACTTGAAACATATTCATTAAAACTTAAAATCTATCTTCTTTTATTACTTTACTTCTTCACTTTTCTAAATACTTATTACTCTTAACTTGAAACATATTCATTAAAACTGAAATTCTATCTTCTTTTCTTACTTTACTTCTTCATTTTTCTAAATACTTATTACTCTTAACTTGAAACATATTCATTAAAACTGAAACTCTATCTTCTTTTATTACTTTACTTCTTCACTTTTCTAAATACTTATTACTTCTCAAAGCATACTTAAAACTGAAATTCTATCATCTTTTATTACTTTACTTCTTCACTTTTCTAAATACTTATTACTTCTCAAAGCATACTTAAAACTGAAATTCTATCTTCTTTTATTACTTTACTTCTTCACTTTTCTAAATACTTATTACTCTTAACTTGAAACATACTCATTAAAACTGAAACTCTATCTTCTTTTATTACTTTACTTCTTCACTTTTCTAAATACTTATTACTCTTAACTTGAAACTCACTCATTAAAACTGAAACTCTATCTTCTTTTATTACTTTACTTCTTCACTTTTCTAAATACTTATTACTTCTCAAAGCATACTTAAAACTGAAATTCTATCTTTTTTTCTTACTTTACTTCTTCACTTTTCTAAATACTTATTACTCTTAACTTGAAACATATTCATTAAAACTTAAAATCTATCTTCTTTTATTACTTTACTTCTTCACTTTTCTAAATACTTATTACTCTTAACTTGAAACTCACTCATTAAAACTGAAACTCTATCTTCTTTTATTACTTTACTTCTTAACTTTTCTAAATACTTATTACTTCTCAAAGCATACTTAAAACTGAAATTCTATCTTCTTTTATTACTTTACTTCTTCACTTTTCTAAATACTTATTACTCTTAACTTGAAACATACTCATTAAAACTGAAATTCTATCTTCTTTTCTTACTTTACTTCTTCACTTTTCTAAATACTTATTACTCTTAACTTGAAACATACTCATTAAAACTGAAACTCTATCTTCTTTTATTACTTTACTTCTTCACTTTTCTAAATACTTATTACTCTTAACTTGAAACTCACTCATTAAAACTGAAACTCTATCTTCTTTTATTACTTTACTTCTTCACTTTTCTAAATACTTATTACTTCTCAAAGCATACTTAAAACTGAAATTCTATCTTTTTTTCTTACTTTACTTCTTCACTTTTCTAAATACTTATTACTCTTAACTTGAAACATATTCATTAAAACTGAAACTCTATCTTCTTTTATTACTTTACTTCTTCACTTTTCTAAATACTTATTACTTCTCAAAGCATACTTAAAACTGAAATTCTATCATCTTTTATTACTTTACTTCTTCACTTTTCTAAATACTTATTACTTCTCAAAGCATACTTAAAACTGAAATTCTATCTTCTTTTATTACTTTACTTCTTCACTTTTCTAAATACTTATTACTCTTAACTTGAAACATACTCATTAAAACTGAAACTCTATCTTCTTTTATTACTTTACTTCTTCACTTTTCTAAATACTTATTACTCTTAACTTGAAACATCACTCATTAAAACTGAAACTCTATCTTCTTTTATTACTTTACTTCTTCACTTTTCTAAATACTTATTACTTCTCAAAGCATACTTAAAACTGAAATTCTATCTTTTTTTCTTACTTTACTTCTTCACTTTTCTAAATACTTATTACTCTTAACTTGAAACATATTCATTAAAACTGAAATTCTATCTTCTTTTATTACTTTACTTCTTCACTTTTCTAAATACTTATTACTCTTAACTTGAAACATACTCATTAAAACTGAAATTCTATCTTCTTTTCTTACTTTACTTCTTCACTTTTCTAAATACTTATTACTTCTCTTGAAACATACATTAAAACTGAAATTCTATCTTCTTTTATTACTTTACTTCTTCACTTTTCTAAATACTTATTACTCTTAACTTGAAACATACTCATTAAAACTGAAATTCTATCTTCTTTTCTTACTTTACTTCTTCACTTTTCTAAATACTTATTACTCTTAACTTGAAACATACTCATTAAAACTGAAACTCTATCTTCTTTTCTTACTTTACTTCTTCACTTTTCTAAATACTTATTACTCTTAACTTGAAACTCACTCATTAAAACTGAAATACTCTATCTTCTTTTATTACTTTACTTCTTCACTTTTCTAAATACTTATTACTCTTAACTTGAAACATATTCATTAAAACTGAAATTCTATCTTCTTTTCTTACTTTACTTCTTCACTTTTCTAAATACTTATTACTCTTAACTTGAAACATACTCATTAAAACTGAAACTCTATCTTCTTTTATTACTTTACTTCTTCACTTTTCTAAATACTTATTACTCTTAACTTGAAACATATTCATTAAAACTGAAATTCTATCTTCTTTTTACTTACTTTACTTCTTCACTTTTCTAAATACTTATTACTCTTCTTCACTTTTCTACTTATTACTTCTCAAAGAAACATATCTCATTAAAACTGAAACATCTATCTTCTTTTTTCTTACTTTACTTCTTCACTTTTCTAAATACTTATTACTCTTAACTTGAAACATATTCATTAAACTCTATCTTCTTTTATTACTTTACTTCTTCACTTTTCTAAATACTTATTACTCTTAACTTGAAAGCTGAAATTCTATCTTCTTTTATTACTTTACTTCTTCACTTTTCTAAATACTTATTACTCTTAACTTGCAAACATCTTTTTTTACTCATTCTTCAAATTACTGAAACTTCTATCTTCTTTTTTATTACTTTACTTCTTCACTTTTCTAAATACTTATTACTCTTAACTTGAAACATACTCATTAAAACTGAAATTCTATCTTCTTTTATTACTTTACTTCTTCACTTTTCTAAATACTTATTACTCTTAACTTGAAACATACTCATTAAAACTGAAATTCTATCTTCTTTTATTACTTTACTTCTTCACTTTTTCATAAATAAATTATTACTCTTAACTTGAAACATACTCATTAAAACTGAAACTCTATCTTCTTTTATTACTTTACTTCTTCACTTTTCTAAATACTTATTACTTCTTCTTCACTTTTCTAAATACTTATTACTCTTAACTTGAAAGCATACTTAAAACTGAAATTCTATCTTCTTTTATTACTTTACTTCTTCACTTTTCTAAATACTTATTACTCTTAACTTGAAACATATTCATTAAAACTGAAACTCTATCTTCTTTTATTACTTTACTTCTTCACTTTTCTAAATACTTATTACTCTTAACTTGAAACTTCATATTAAAACTGAAATTCTATCTTCTTTTATTACTTTACTTCTTCACTTTTCTAAATACTTATTACTCTTAACTTGAAACATATTCATTAAAACTGAAACTTCTATCTTCTTTTTTATTACTTTACTTCTTCACTTTTCTTACACTTCTCAAAGCATACTAAATAAATTCTATCTTCTTTTAATACTCTTCTTAACTTTTCTAAATACTTATTACTCTTAACTTGAAACATATTCATTAAAACTGAAATTCTATCTACTTTACTTCTTCAAAAATACTTATTACTCTTAACTTGAAACATACTCATTAAAACTGAAATTCTATCTTCTTTTATTACTTTACTTCTTCACTTTTCTAAATACTTATTACTCTTAACTTGAAACATACTCATTAAAACTGAAATTCTATCTTCTTTTATTACTTTACTTCTTCACTTTTCTAAATACTTATTACTCTTAACTTGAAACATACTCATTAAAACTGAAACTCTATCTTCTTTTATTACTTTACTTCTTCACTTTTCTAAATACTTATTACTCTTAACTTGAAACTCACTCATTAAAACTGAAACTCTATCTTCTTTTATTACTTTACTTCTTCACTTTTCTACTTTTCTAAATACTTATTACTCTTACTTTACTTCTTCACTTTTCTAAATACTTATTACTCTTAACTTGAAACATATTCATTAAAACTGAAATTCTATCTTCTTTTCTTACTTTACTTCTTCACTTTTCTAAATACTTATTACTCTTAACTTGAAACATATTCATTAACACTGAAACTATCTTCTTTTCTTACTTTACTTCTTCACTTTTCTAAATACTTATTACTCTCTTGAAACAAAAAACTGAAATCTATCTTCTTTTCTTACTTTACTTCTTCACTTTTCTAAATACTTATTACTCTTAACTTGAAACATACTCATTAAAACTGAAATTCTATCTTCTTTTATTACTTTACTTCTTCACTTTTCTAAATACTTATTACTCTTAACTTGAAACATATTCATTAAAACTGAAATTCTATCTTCTTTTATTACTTTACTTCTTCACTTTTCTAAATACTTATTACTCTTAACTTGAAACATACTCATTAAAACTGAAATTCTATCTTCTTTTCTTACTTTACTTCTTCACTTTTCTAAATACTTATTACTCTTAACTTGAAACATACTCATTAAAACTGAAATTCTATCTTCTTTTCTTACTTTACTTCTTCACTTTTCTAAATACTTATTACTCTTAACTTGAAACATACTCATTAAAACTGAAATTCTATCTTCTTTTATTACTTTACTTCTTCACTTTTCTAAATACTTATTACTCTTAACTTGAAACATACTCATTAAAACTGAAATTCTATCTTCTTTTCTTACTTTACTTCTTCACTTTTCTAAATACTTATTACTCTTAACTTGAAACATACTCATTAAAACTGAAATTCTATCTTCTTTTCTTACTTTACTTCTTCACTTTTCTAAATACTTATTACTCTTAACTTGAAACATATTCATTAAAACTGAAATTCTATCTTTTTTCTTACTTTACTTCTTCACTTTTCTAAATACTTATTACTCTTAACTTGAAACATATTCATTAAAACTGAAATTCTATCTTCTTTTCTTACTTTACTTCTTCACTTTTCTAAATACTTATTACTCTTAACTTGAAACATATTCATTAAAACTGAAATTCTATCTTCTTTTATTACTTTACTTCTTCACTTTTCTAAATACTTATTACTCTTAACTTGAAACATCTTCTTTTACTCATTAAAACTGAAATTCTATCTTCTTTTATTACTTTACTTCTTCACTTTTCTAAATACTTATTACTCTTAACTTGAAACATATTCATTAAAACTGAAATTCTATCTTCTTTTCTTACTTTACTTCTTCACTTTTCTAAATACTTATTACTCTTAACTTGAAACATACTCATTAAAACTGAAATTCTATCTTCTTTTCTTACTTTACTTCTTCACTTTTCTAAATACTTATTACTCTTAACTTGAAACTCACTCATTAAAACTGAAACTCTATCTTCTTTTATTACTTTACTTCTTCACTTTTCTAAATACTTATTACTCTTAACTTGAAACATATTCATTAAAACTGAAATTCTATCTTCTTTTATTACTTTACTTCTTCACTTTTCTAAATACTTATTACTCTTAACTTGAAACATACTCATTAAAACTGAAACTCTATCTTCTTTTATTACTTTACTTCTTCACTTTTCTAAATACTTATTACTCTTAACTTGAAACATACTCATTAAAACTGAAATTCTATCTTCTTTTATTACTTTACTTCTTCACTTTTCTAAATACTTATTACTCTTAACTTGAAACATACTCATTAAAACTGAAATTCTATCTTCTTTTATTACTTTACTTCTTCACTTTTCTAAATACTTATTACTCTTAACTTGAAACATACTCATT
>CAMPDV010002546.1:0-59963 GCA_946699065.1 Loxodes magnus | reverse complement strand
TTCATCGTATCGGGAAGTGCAGATTAGACGGTGAGACTATGGGACGTCAAGACAGGTACCTGTAAGACCATGAGTGGTCACACTAGTTCTGTATATGCTGTGGCTATATCCAGTGATTCAGAGTTCATCGTATCGGGAAGTCATGATTAGACGGTGAGACTATGGGACGTCAAGACAGGTACCTGTATGACCATGAGTGGTCACACTAGTTATGTATCATCTGTGGCTATATCCAGTGATTCAGAGTTCATCGTATCGGGAAGTTAAGATTAGACGGTGAGACTATGGGACGTCAAGACAGGTACCTGTAAGACCATGAGTGGTCACACTAGTTATGTATATGCTGTGTCTATATCCAGTGATTCAGAGTTCATCGTATCGGGAAGTCATGATTAGACGGTGAGACTATGGGACGTCAAGACAGGTACCTGTAAGACCATGAGTGGTCAGACTAGTTATGTATATGCTGTGGCTATATCCAGTGATTCAGAGTTCATCGTATCGGGAAGTCATGATTAGACGGTGAGACTATGAGACGTCAAGACAGGTACCTGTAAGACCATGAGTGGTCAGACTAGTTATGTATATGCTGTGGCTATATCCAGTGATTCAGAGTTCATCGTATCGGGAAGTTGAGATTAGACGGTGAGACTATGGGACGTCAAGACAGGTACCTGTAAGACCATGAGTGGTCAGACTAGTTCTGTATATGCTGTGGCTATATCCAGTGATTCAGAGTTCATCGTATCGGGAAGTTATGATTAGACGGTGAGACTATGGGACGTCAAGACAGGTACCTGTAAGACCATGAGTGGTCAGACTAGTTATGTATATGCTGTGGCTATATCCAGTGATTCAGAGTTCATCGTATCGGGAAGTTATGATTATACGGTGAGACTATGGGACGTCAAGACAGGTACCTGTATGACCATGAGTGGTCACACTAGTTCTGTATATGCTGTGGCTATATCCAGTGATTCAGAGTTCATCGTATCGGGAAGTTAGATTAGACGGTGAGATTATGGGACGTCAAGACAGGTACCTGTAAGACCATGAGTGGTCACACTAGTTATGTATATGCTGTGTCTATATCCAGTGATTCAGAGTTCATCGTATCGGGAAGTTATGATTAGACGGTGAGACTATGGGACGTCAAGACAGGTACCTGTAAGACCATGAGTGGTCACACTAGTTATGTATATGCTGTGGCTATATCCAGTGATTCAGAGTTCATCGTATCGGGAAGTTGAGATTAGACGGTGAGACTATGGGACGTCAAGACAGGTACCTGTATGACCATGAGTGGTCACACTAGTTCTGTATATGCTGTGGCTATATCCAGTGATTCAGAGTTCATCGTATCGGGAAGTGGAGATTAGACGGTGAGACTATGGGACGTCAAGACAGGTACCTGTAAGACCATGAGTGGTCAGACTAGTTATGTATATGCTGTGGCTATATCCAGTGATTCAGAGTTCATCGTATCGGGAAGTTGAGATTAGACGGTGAGACTATGGGACGTCAAGACAGGTACCTGTAAGACCATGAGTGGTCAGACTAGTTCTGTATATGCTGTGGCTATATCCAGTGATTCAGAGTTCATCGTATCGGGAAGTTATGATTAGACGGTGAGACTATGGGACGTCAAGACAGGTACCTGTAAGACCATGAGTGGTCACACTAGTTATGTATGATCTGTGGCTATATCCAGTGATTCAGAGTTCATCGTATCGGGAAGTTATGATAATACGGTGAGACTATGGGACGTCAAGACAGGTACCTGTAAGACCATGAGTGGTCACACTAGTTCTGTATATGCTGTGGCTATATCCAGTGATTCAGAGTTCATCGTATCGGGAAGTTAAGATTAGACGGTGAGACTATGGGACGTCAAGACAGGTACCTGTAAGACCATGAGTGGTCACACTAGTTATGTATATGCTGTGTCTATATCCAGTGATTCAGAGTTCATCGTATCGGGAAGTTATGATTAGACGGTGAGACTATGGGACGTCAAGACAGGTACCTGTAAGACCATGAGTGGTCACACTAGTTATGTATCATCTGTGGCTATATCCAGTGATTCAGAGTTCATCGTATCGGGAAGTCATGATTAGACGGTGAGACTATGGGACGTCAAGACAGGTACCTGTAAGACCATGAGTGGTCACACTAGTTCTGTATATGCTGTGGCTATATCCAGTGATTCAGAGTTCATCGTATCGGGAAGTTGAGATTAGACGGTGAGACTATGAGACGTCAAGACAGGTACCTGTAAGACCATGAGTGGTCAGACTAGTTATGTATGATCTGTGGCTATATCCAGTGATTCAGAGTTCATCGTATCGGGAAGTTAAGATAATACGGTGAGACTATGGGACGTCAAGACAGGTACCTGTAAGACCATGAGTGGTCACACTAGTTATGTATGATCTGTGGCTATATCCAGTGATTCAGAGTTCATCGTATCGGGAAGTTAAGATTAGACGGTGAGACTATGGGACGTCAAGACAGGTACCTGTAAGACCATGAGTGGTCACACTAGTTATGTATGATCTGTGGCTATATCCAGTGATTTAGAGTTCATCGTATCGGGAAGTTAAGATTAGACGGTGAGACTATGGGACGTCAAGACAGGTACCTGTAAGACCATGAGTGGTCAGACTAGTTATGTATGATCTGTGGCTATATCCAGTGATTCAGAGTTCATCGTATCGGGAAGTCATGATTAGACGGTGAGACTATGGGACGTCAAGACAGGTACCTGTAAGACCATGAGTGGTCAGACTAGTTATGTATATGCTGTGGCTATATCCAGTGATTCAGAGTTCATCGTATCGGGAAGTTGAGATTAGACGGTGAGACTATGGGACGTCAAGACAGGTACCTGTAAGACCATGAGTGGTCACACTAGTTATGTATGATCTGTGGCTATATCCAGTGATTCAGAGTTCATCGTATCGGGAAGTCATGATTAGACGGTGAGACTATGGGACGTCAAGACAGGTACCTGTAAGACCATGAGTGGTCACACTAGTTATGTATGATCTGTGGCTATATCCAGTGATTCAGAGTTCATCGTATCGGGAAGTGGTGATTAGACGGTGAGACTATGAGACGTCAAGACAGGTACCTGTAAGACCATGAGTGGTCAGACTAGTTATGTATATGCTGTGGCTATATCCAGTGATTCAGAGTTCATCGTATCGGGAAGTTGAGATTAGACGGTGAGACTATGGGACGTCAAGACAGGTACCTGTAAGACCATGAGTGGTCAGACTAGTTCTGTATATGCTGTGGCTATATCCAGTGATTCAGAGTTCATCGTATCGGGAAGTTATGATTAGACGGTGAGACTATGGGACGTCAAGACAGGTACCTGTAAGACCATGAGTGGTCACACTAGTTATGTATGATCTGTGGCTATATCCAGTGATTCAGAGTTCATCGTATCGGGAAGTCATGATAATACGGTGAGACTATGGGACGTCAAGACAGGTACCTGTAAGACCATGAGTGGTCACACTAGTTATGTATGATCTGTGGCTATATCCAGTGATTCAGAGTTCATCGTATCGGGAAGTCATGATTAGACGGTGAGACTATGGGACGTCAAGACAGGTACCTGTAAGACCATGAGTGGTCAGACTAGTTATGTATGATCTGTGGCTATATCCAGTGATTCAGAGTTCATCGTATCGGGAAGTTGAGATTAGACGGTGAGACTATGAGACGTCAAGACAGGTACCTGTAAGACCATGAGTGGTCACACTAGTTATGTATGATCTGTGGCTATATCCAGTGATTCAGAGTTCATCGTATCGGGAAGTTATGATTAGACGGTGAGACTATGGGACGTCAAGACAGGTACCTGTAAGACCATGAGTGGTCACACTAGTTATGTATGATCTGTGGCTATATCCAGTGATTCAGAGTTCATCGTATCGGGAAGTTATGATTAGACGGTGAGACTATGGGACGTCAAGACAGGTACCTGTAAGACCATGAGTGGTCACACTAGTTATGTATATGCTGTGGCTATATCCAGTGATTCAGAGTTCATCGTATCGGGAAGTTAAGATTAGACGGTGAGACTATGGGACGTCAAGACAGGTACCTGTAAGACCATGAGTGGTCACACTAGTTATGTATATGCTGTGTCTATATCCAGTGATTCAGAGTTCATCGTATCGGGAAGTTATGATTAGACGGTGAGACTATGGGACGTCAAGACAGGTACCTGTAAGACCATGAGTGGTCACACTAGTTATGTATATGCTGTGGCTATATCCAGTGATTCAGAGTTCATCGTATCGGGAAGTTGAGATTAGACGGTGAGACTATGAGACGTCAAGACAGGTACCTGTAAGACCATGAGTGGTCACACTAGTTCTGTATATGCTGTGGCTATATCCAGTGATTCAGAGTTCATCGTATCGGGAAGTTATGATTAGACGGTGAGACTATGGGACGTCAAGACAGGTACCTGTAAGACCATGAGTGGTCACACTAGTTATGTATATGCTGTGTCTATATCCAGTGATTCAGAGTTCATCGTATCGGGAAGTTATGATTAGACGGTGAGACTATGGGACGTCAAGACAGGTACCTGTAAGACCATGAGTGGTCACACTAGTTATGTATATGCTGTGGCTATATCCAGTGATTCAGAGTTCATCGTATCGGGAAGTTGAGATTAGACGGTGAGACTATGAGACGTCAAGACAGGTACCTGTAAGACCATGAGTGGTCACACTAGTTCTGTATATGCTGTGGCTATATCCAGTGATTCAGAGTTCATCGTATCGGGAAGTTATGATTAGACGGTGAGACTATGGGACGTCAAGACAGGTACCTGTAAGACCATGAGTGGTCACACTAGTTATGTATATGCTGTGGCTATATCCAGTGATTCAGAGTTCATCGTATCGGGAAGTTAAGATTAGACGGTGAGACTATGGGACGTCAAGACAGGTACCTGTAAGACCATGAGTGGTCACACTAGTTATGTATATGCTGTGTCTATATCCAGTGATTCAGAGTTCATCGTATCGGGAAGTTATGATCAGACGGTGAGACTATGGGACGTCAAGACAGGTACCTGTAAGACCATGAGTGGTCACACTAGTTCTGTATATGCTGTGGCTATATCCAGTGATTCAGAGTTCATCGTATCGGGAAGTCATGATTAGACGGTGAGACTATGGGACGTCAAGACAGGTACCTGTATGACCATGAGTGGTCACACTAGTTATGTATCATCTGTGGCTATATCCAGTGATTCAGAGTTCATCGTATCGGGAAGTTATGATTAGACGGTGAGACTATGGGACGTCAAGACAGGTACCTGTAAGACCATGAGTGGTCACACTAGTAATGTAAATGCTGTGGCTATATCCAGTGATTCAGAGTTCATCGTATCGGGAAGTGCAGATTAGACGGTGAGACTATGGGACGTCAAGACAGGTACCTGTAAGACCATGAGTGGTCACACTAGTCATGTATGATCTGTGGCTATATCCAGTGATTCAGAGTTCATCGTATCGGGAAGTTATGATTATACGGTGAGACTATGGGACGTCAAAACAGGTACCTGTAAGACCATGAGTGGTCACACTAGTTATGTATATGCTGTGGCTATATCCAGTGATTCAGAGTTCATCGTATCGGGAAGTGTAGATTAGACGGTGAGACTATGGGACGTCAAGACAGGTACCTGTAAGACCATGAGTGGTCACACTAGTAATGTAAATGCTGTGGCTATATCCAGTGATTCAGAGTTCATCGTATCGGGAAGTCATGATTAGACGGTGAGACTATGGGACGTCAAGACAGGTACCTGTAAGACCATGAGTGGTCAGACTAGTTATGTATGATCTGTGGCTATATCCAGTGATTCAGAGTTCATCGTATCGGGAAGTTGAGATTAGACGGTGAGACTATGAGACGTCAAGACAGGTACCTGTAAGACCATGAGTGGTCACACTAGTTATGTATGATCTGTGGCTATATCCAGTGATTCAGAGTTCATCGTATCGGGAAGTTATGATTAGACGGTGAGACTATGGGACGTCAAGACAGGTACCTGTAAGACCATGAGTGGTCACACTAGTTATGTATGATCTGTGGCTATATCCAGTGATTCAGAGTTCATCGTATCGGGAAGTCATGATTAGACGGTGAGACTATGGGACGTCAAGACAGGTACCTGTAAGACCATGAGTGGTCACACTAGTTATGTATATGCTGTGGCTATATCCAGTGATTCAGAGTTCATCGTATCGGGAAGTTAAGATTAGACGGTGAGACTATGGGACGTCAAGACAGGTACCTGTAAGACCATGAGTGGTCACACTAGTTATGTATATGCTGTGTCTATATCCAGTGATTCAGAGTTCATCGTATCGGGAAGTTATGATAATACGGTGAGACTATGGGACGTCAAGACAGGTACCTGTAAGACCATGAGTGGTCACACTAGTTATGTATATGCTGTGGCTATATCCAGTGATTCAGAGTTCATCGTATCGGGAAGTTGAGATTAGACGGTGAGACTA
The DNA here is from genome assembly GCA_946699065.1 of Loxodes magnus. NCBI lineage: Eukaryota > Ciliophora > Karyorelictea > Loxodida > Loxodidae > Loxodes > Loxodes magnus. The sequence continues at coordinate 53,406 of CAMPDV010002546.1, read as the reverse complement.
TGAGACGTCAAGACAGGTACCTGTAAGACCATGAGTGGTCACACTAGTTCTGTATATGCTGTGGCTATATCCAGTGATTCAGAGTTCATCGTATCGGGAAGTTATGATTAGACGGTGAGACTATGGGACGTCAAGACAGGTACCTGTAAGACCATGAGTGGTCACACTAGTTCTGTATATGCTGTGGCTATATCCAGTGATTCAGAGTTCATCGTATCGGGAAGTGCAGATTAGACGGTGAGACTATGGGACGTCAAGACAGGTACCTGTAAGACCATGAGTGGTCACACTAGTTATGTATATGCTGTGTCTATATCCAGTGATTCAGAGTTCATCGTATCGGGAAGTTATGATTAGACGGTGAGACTATGGGACGTCAAGACAGGTACCTGTAAGACCATGAGTGGTCACACTAGTTATGTATGATCTGTGGCTATATCCAGTGATTCAGAGTTCATCGTATCGGGAAGTCATGATTAGACGGTGAGACTATGGGACGTCAAGACAGGTACCTGTAAGACCATGAGTGGTCACACTAGTTATGTATATGCTGTGGCTATATCCAGTGATTCAGAGTTCATCGTATCGGGAAGTTAAGATTAGACGGTGAGACTATGGGACGTCAAGACAGGTACCTGTAAGACCATGAGTGGTCACACTAGTTATGTATATGCTGTGTCTATATCCAGTGATTCAGAGTTCATCGTATCGGGAAGTTATGATCAGACGGTGAGACTATGGGACGTCAAGACAGGTACCTGTAAGACCATGAGTGGTCACACTAGTTCTGTATATGCTGTGGCTATATCCAGTGATTCAGAGTTCATCGTATCGGGAAGTCATGATTAGACGGTGAGACTATGGGACGTCAAGACAGGTACCTGTATGACCATGAGTGGTCACACTAGTTATGTATCATCTGTGGCTATATCCAGTGATTCAGAGTTCATCGTATCGGGAAGTGTAGATTAGACGGTGAGACTATGGGACGTCAAGACAGGTACCTGTAAGACCATGAGTGGTCACACTAGTAATGTAAATGCTGTGGCTATATCCAGTGATTCAGAGTTCATCGTATCGGGAAGTGCAGATTAGACGGTGAGACTATGGGACGTCAAGACAGGTACCTGTAAGACCATGAGTGGTCACACTAGTCATGTATGATCTGTGGCTATATCCAGTGATTCAGAGTTCATCGTATCGGGAAGTTATGATTATACGGTGAGACTATGGGACGTCAAAACAGGTACCTGTAAGACCATGAGTGGTCACACTAGTTATGTATATGCTGTGGCTATATCCAGTGATTCAGAGTTCATCGTATCGGGAAGTCATGATTAGACGGTGAGACTATGGGACGTCAAGACAGGTACCTGTAAGACCATGAGTGGTCACACTAGTTATGTATATGCTGTGTCTATATCCAGTGATTCAGAGTTCATCGTATCGGGAAGTCATGATTAGACGGTGAGACTATGGGACGTCAAGACAGGTACCTGTAAGACCATGAGTGGTCAGACTAGTTATGTATATGCTGTGGCTATATCCAGTGATTCAGAGTTCATCGTATCGGGAAGTCATGATTAGACGGTGAGACTATGAGACGTCAAGACAGGTACCTGTAAGACCATGAGTGGTCAGACTAGTTATGTATATGCTGTGGCTATATCCAGTGATTCAGAGTTCATCGTATCGGGAAGTTGAGATTAGACGGTGAGACTATGGGACGTCAAGACAGGTACCTGTAAGACCATGAGTGGTCAGACTAGTTCTGTATATGCTGTGGCTATATCCAGTGATTCAGAGTTCATCGTATCGGGAAGTTATGATTATACGGTGAGACTATGGGACGTCAAGACAGGTACCTGTAAGACCATGAGTGGTCACACTAGTTATGTATGATCTGTGGCTATATCCAGTGATTCAGAGTTCATCGTATCGGGAAGTTATGATTAGACGGTGAGACTATGGGACGTCAAGACAGGTACCTGTAAGACCATGAGTGGTCAGACTAGTTATGTATATGCTGTGGCTATATCCAGTGATTCAGAGTTCATCGTATCGGGAAGTTATGATTATACGGTGAGACTATGGGACGTCAAGACAGGTACCTGTATGACCATGAGTGGTCACACTAGTTCTGTATATGCTGTGGCTATATCCAGTGATTCAGAGTTCATCGTATCGGGAAGTGGAGATTAGACGGTGAGATTATGGGACGTCAAGACAGGTACCTGTAAGACCATGAGTGGTCACACTAGTTATGTATATGCTGTGGCTATATCCAGTGATTCAGAGTTCATCGTATCGGGAAGTTATGATTATACGGTGAGACTATGGGACGTCAAGACAGGTACCTGTATGACCATGAGTGGTCACACTAGTTCTGTATATGCTGTGGCTATATCCAGTGATTCAGAGTTCATCGTATCGGGAAGTGGAGATTAGACGGTGAGACTATGGGACGTCAAGACAGGTACCTGTAAGACCATGAGTGGTCACACTAGTTATGTATATGCTGTGGCTATATCCAGTGATTCAGAGTTCATCGTATCGGGAAGTTATGATAATACGGTGAGACTATGGGACGTCAAGACAGGTACCTGTAAGACCATGAGTGGTCACACTAGTTATGTATATGCTGTGGCTATATCCAGTGATTCAGAGTTCATCGTATCGGGAAGTTAAGATTAGACGGTGAGACTATGGGACGTCAAGACAGGTACCTGTAAGACCATGAGTGGTCACACTAGTTATGTATATGCTGTGTCTATATCCAGTGATTCAGAGTTCATCGTATCGGGAAGTTATGATTAGACGGTGAGACTATGGGACGTCAAGACAGGTACCTGTAAGACCATGAGTGGTCACACTAGTTATGTATGATCTGTGGCTATATCCAGTGATTCAGAGTTCATCGCATCGGGAAGTCATGATTAGACGGTGAGACTATGGGACGTCAAGACAGGTACCTGTAAGACCATGAGTGGTCACACTAGTTCTGTATATGCTGTGGCTATATCCAGTGATTCAGAGTTCATCGTATCGGGAAGTTGAGATTAGACGGTGAGACTATGAGACGTCAAGACAGGTACCTGTAAGACCATGAGTGGTCACACTAGTTCTGTATATGCTGTGGCTATATCCAGTGATTCAGAGTTCATCGTATCGGGAAGTCATGATTAGACGGTGAGACTATGGGACGTCAAGACAGGTACCTGTAAGACCATGAGTGGTCACACTAGTTATGTATATGCTGTGTCTATATCCAGTGATTCAGAGTTCATCGTATCGGGAAGTCATGATTAGACGGTGAGACTATGGGACGTCAAGACAGGTACCTGTAAGACCATGAGTGGTCACACTAGTTATGTATGATCTGTGTCTATATCCAGTGATTCAGAGTTCATCGTATCGGGAAGTTATGATTAGACGGTGAGACTATGGGACGTCAAGACAGGTACCTGTAAGACCATGAGTGGTCACACTAGTTCTGTATATGCTGTGGCTATATCCAGTGATTCAGAGTTCATCGTATCGGGAAGTTGAGATTAGACGGTGAGACTATGGGACGTCAAGACAGGTACCTGTAAGACCATGAGTGGTCAGACTAGTTATGTATGATCTGTGGCTATATCCAGTGATTCAGAGTTCATCGTATCGGGAAGTCATGATTAGACGGTGAGACTATGGGACGTCAAGACAGGTACCTGTAAGACCATGAGTGGTCACACTAGTTATGTATATGCTGTGGCTATATCCAGTGATTCAGAGTTCATCGTATCGGGAAGTTAAGATTAGACGGTGAGACTATGGGACGTCAAGACAGGTACCTGTAAGACCATGAGTGGTCACACTAGTCATGTATGATCTGTGGCTATATCCAGTGATTCAGAGTTCATCGTATCGGGAAGTTATGATTATACGGTGAGACTATGGGACGTCAAAACAGGTACCTGTAAGACCATGAGTGGTCACACTAGTTATGTATATGCTGTGGCTATATCCAGTGATTCAGAGTTCATCGTATCGGGAAGTCATGATTAGACGGTGAGACTATGGGACGTCAAGACAGGTACCTGTATGACCATGAGTGGTCACACTAGTTATGTATCATCTGTGGCTATATCCAGTGATTCAGAGTTCATCGTATCGGGAAGTGTAGATTAGACGGTGAGACTATGGGACGTCAAGACAGGTACCTGTAAGACCATGAGTGGTCACACTAGTAATGTAAATGCTGTGGCTATATCCAGTGATTCAGAGTTCATCGTATCGGGAAGTGCAGATTAGACGGTGAGACTATGGGACGTCAAGACAGGTACCTGTAAGACCATGAGTGGTCACACTAGTCATGTATGATCTGTGGCTATATCCAGTGATTCAGAGTTCATCGTATCGGGAAGTTATGATTATACGGTGAGACTATGGGACGTCAAGACAGGTACCTGTAAGACCATGAGTGGTCAGACTAGTTCTGTATATGCTGTGGCTATATCCAGTGATTCAGAGTTCATCGTATCGGGAAGTTAAGATTAGACGGTGAGACTATGGGACGTCAAGACAGGTACCTGTAAGACCATGAGTGGTCACACTAGTTATGTATATGCTGTGTCTATATCCAGTGATTCAGAGTTCATCGTATCGGGAAGTCATGATTAGACGGTGAGACTATGGGACGTCAAGACAGGTACCTGTAAGACCATGAGTGGTCAGACTAGTTATGTATATGCTGTGGCTATATCCAGTGATTCAGAGTTCATCGTATCGGGAAGTCATGATTAGACGGTGAGACTATGAGACGTCAAGACAGGTACCTGTAAGACCATGAGTGGTCAGACTAGTTATGTATATGCTGTGGCTATATCCAGTGATTCAGAGTTCATCGTATCGGGAAGTTGAGATTAGACGGTGAGACTATGGGACGTCAAGACAGGTACCTGTAAGACCATGAGTGGTCAGACTAGTTCTGTATATGCTGTGGCTATATCCAGTGATTCAGAGTTCATCGTATCGGGAAGTTATGATTATACGGTGAGACTATGGGACGTCAAGACAGGTACCTGTAAGACCATGAGTGGTCACACTAGTTATGTATGATCTGTGGCTATATCCAGTGATTCAGAGTTCATCGTATCGGGAAGTTATGATTAGACGGTGAGACTATGGGACGTCAAGACAGGTACCTGTAAGACCATGAGTGGTCAGACTAGTTATGTATATGCTGTGGCTATATCCAGTGATTCAGAGTTCATCGTATCGGGAAGTTATGATTAGACGGTGAGACTATGGGACGTCAAGACAGGTACCTGTAAGACCATGAGTGGTCAGACTAGTTATGTATATGCTGTGGCTATATCCAGTGATTCAGAGTTCATCGTATCGGGAAGTTATGATTATACGGTGAGACTATGGGACGTCAAGACAGGTACCTGTATGACCATGAGTGGTCACACTAGTTCTGTATATGCTGTGGCTATATCCAGTGATTCAGAGTTCATCGTATCGGGAAGTGGAGATTAGACGGTGAGATTATGGGACGTCAAGACAGGTACCTGTAAGACCATGAGTGGTCAGACTAGTTATGTATATGCTGTGGCTATATCCAGTGATTCAGAGTTCATCGTATCGGGAAGTTATGATTATACGGTGAGACTATGGGACGTCAAGACAGGTACCTGTATGACCATGAGTGGTCACACTAGTTATGTATGATCTGTGGCTATATCCAGTGATTCAGAGTTCATCGTATCGGGAAGTTATGATTAGACGGTGAGACTATGGGACGTCAAGACAGGTACCTGTAAGACCATGAGTGGTCACACTAGTTCTGTATATGCTGTGGCTATATCCAGTGATTCAGAGTTCATCGTATCGGGAAGTTATGATTAGACGGTGAGACTATGGGACGTCAAGACAGGTACCTGTATGACCATGAGTGGTCACACTAGTTATGTATGATCTGTGGCTATATCCAGTGATTCAGAGTTCATCGTATCGGGAAGTTATGATTAGACGGTGAGACTATGGGACGTCAAGACAGGTACCTGTAAGACCATGAGTGGTCACACTAGTTATGTATGATCTGTGGCTATATCCAGTGATTCAGAGTTCATCGTATCGGGAAGTTATGATTATACGGTGAGACTATGGGACGTCAAGACAGGTACCTGTATGACCATGAGTGGTCACACTAGTTCTGTATATGCTGTGGCTATATCCAGTGATTCAGAGTTCATCGTATCGGGAAGTGGAGATTAGACGGTGAGATTATGGGACGTCAAGACAGGTACCTGTAAGACCATGAGTGGTCAGACTAGTTATGTATATGCTGTGGCTATATCCAGTGATTCAGAGTTCATCGTATCGGGAAGTTATGATTATACGGTGAGACTATGGGACGTCAAGACAGGTACCTGTATGACCATGAGTGGTCACACTAGTTCTGTATATGCTGTGGCTATATCCAGTGATTCAGAGTTCATCGTATCGGGAAGTGGAGATTAGACGGTGAGACTATGGGACGTCAAGACAGGTACCTGTAAGACCATGAGTGGTCACACTAGTTATGTATATGCTGTGGCTATATCCAGTGATTCAGAGTTCATCGTATCGGGAAGTTATGATAATACGGTGAGACTATGGGACGTCAAGACAGGTACCTGTAAGACCATGAGTGGTCACACTAGTTATGTATATGCTGTGTCTATATCCAGTGATTCAGAGTTCATCGTATCGGGAAGTTAAGATTAGACGGTGAGACTATGGGACGTCAAGACAGGTACCTGTAAGACCATGAGTGGTCACACTAGTTATGTATATGCTGTGTCTATATCCAGTGATTCAGAGTTCATCGTATCGGGAAGTTATGATTAGACGGTGAGACTATGGGACGTCAAGACAGGTACCTGTAAGACCATGAGTGGTCAGACTAGTTATGTATGATCTGTGGCTATATCCAGTGATTCAGAGTTCATCGTATCGGGAAGTCATGATTAGACGGTGAGACTATGGGACGTCAAGACAGGTACCTGTAAGACCATGAGTGGTCACACTAGTTCTGTATATGCTGTGGCTATATCCAGTGATTCAGAGTTCATCGTATCGGGAAGTTGAGATTAGACGGTGAGACTATGAGACGTCAAGACAGGTACCTGTAAGACCATGAGTGGTCAGACTAGTTATGTATGATCTGTGGCTATATCCAGTGATTCAGAGTTCATCGTATCGGGAAGTCATGATTAGACGGTGAGACTATGGGACGTCAAGACAGGTACCTGTAAGACCATGAGTGGTCACACTAGTTATGTATATGCTGTGTCTATATCCAGTGATTCAGAGTTCATCGTATCGGGAAGTCATGATTAGACGGTGAGACTATGGGACGTCAAGACAGGTACCTGTAAGACCATGAGTGGTCACACTAGTTATGTATATGCTGTGGCTATATCCAGTGATTCAGAGTTCATCGTATCGGGAAGTCATGATTAGACGGTGAGACTATGAGACGTCAAGACAGGTACCTGTAAGACCATGAGTGGTCAGACTAGTTATGTATATGCTGTGGCTATATCCAGTGATTCAGAGTTCATCGTATCGGGAAGTTGAGATTAGACGGTGAGACTATGGGACGTCAAGACAGGTACCTGTAAGACCATGAGTGGTCAGACTAGTTATGTATGATCTGTGGCTATATCCAGTGATTCAGAGTTCATCGTATCGGGAAGTCATGATTAGACGGTGAGACTATGGGACGTCAAGACAGGTACCTGTAAGACCATGAGTGGTCACACTAGTTCTGTATGATCTGTGGCTATATCCAGTGATTCAGAGTTCATCGTATCGGGAAGTGGTGATTAGACGGTGAGACTATGAGACGTCAAGACAGGTACCTGTAAGACCATGAGTGGTCAGACTAGTTATGTATATGCTGTGGCTATATCCAGTGATTCAGAGTTCATCGTATCGGGAAGTCATGATTAGACGGTGAGACTATGGGACGTCAAGACAGGTACCTGTAAGACCATGAGTGGTCAGACTAGTTCTGTATATGCTGTGGCTATATCCAGTGATTCAGAGTTCATCGTATCGGGAAGTTATGATTAGACGGTGAGACTATGGGACGTCAAGACAGGTACCTGTAAGACCATGAGTGGTCACACTAGTTATGTATGATCTGTGGCTATATCCAGTGATTCAGAGTTCATCGTATCGGGAAGTCATGATTAGACGGTGAGACTATGGGACGTCAAGACAGGTACCTGTAAGACCATGAGTGGTCACACTAGTTATGTATATGCTGTGGCTATATCCAGTGATTCAGAGTTCATCGTATCGGGAAGTCATGATTAGACGGTGAGACTATGGGACGTCAAGACAGGTACCTGTAAGACCATGAGTGGTCAGACTAGTTCTGTATATGCTGTGGCTATATCCAGTGATTCAGAGTTCATCGTATCGGGAAGTTATGATTAGACGGTGAGACTATGAGACGTCAAGACAGGTACCTGTAAGACCATGAGTGGTCAGACTAGTTATGTATATGCTGTGGCTATATCCAGTGATTCAGAGTTCATCGTATCGGGAAGTTATGATTAGACGGTGAGACTATGGGACGTCAAGACAGGTACCTGTAAGACCATGAGTGGTCACACTAGTTATGTATGATCTGTGGCTATATCCAGTGATTCAGAGTTCATCGTATCGGGAAGTTATGATTAGACGGTGAGACTATGGGACGTCAAGACAGGTACCTGTAAGACCATGAGTGGTCACACTAGTTATGTATCATCTGTGGCTATATCCAGTGATTCAGAGTTCATCGTATCGGGAAGTCATGATTAGACGGTGAGACTATGGGACGTCAAGACAGGTACCTGTAAGACCATGAGTGGTCACACTAGTTATGTATGATCTGTGGCTATATCCAGTGATTCAGAGTTCATCGTATCGGGAAGTTGAGATTAGACGGTGAGACTATGAGACGTCAAGACAGGTACCTGTAAGACCATGAGTGGTCAGACTAGTTATGTATATGCTGTGTCTATATCCAGTGATTCAGAGTTCATCGTATCGGGAAGTTATGATTAGACGGTGAGACTATGGGACGTCAAGACAGGTACCTGTAAGACCATGAGTGGTCACACTAGTTATGTATGATCTGTGGCTATATCCAGTGATTCAGAGTTCATCGTATCGGGAAGTCATGATTAGACGGTGAGACTATGGGACGTCAAGACAGGTACCTGTAAGACCATGAGTGGTCAGACTAGTTATGTATATGCTGTGGCTATATCCAGTGATTCAGAGTTCATCGTATCGGGAAGTTATGATTAGACGGTGAGACTATGGGACGTCAAGACAGGTACCTGTATGACCATGAGTGGTCACACTAGTTATGTATCATCTGTGGCTATATCCAGTGATTCAGAGTTCATCGTATCGGGAAGTTATGATTAGACGGTGAGACTATGGGACGTCAAGACAGGTACCTGTAAGACCATGAGTGGTCACACTAGTTATGTATGATCTGTGGCTATATCCAGTGATTCAGAGTTCATCGTATCGGGAAGTCATGATAATACGGTGAGACTATGGGACGTCAAGACAGGTACCTGTAAGACCATGAGTGGTCACACTAGTTCTGTATATGCTGTGGCTATATCCAGTGATTCAGAGTTCATCGTATCGGGAAGTCATGATTAGACGGTGAGACTATGGGACGTCAAGACAGGTACCTGTAAGACCATGAGTGGTCACACTAGTTCTGTATATGCTGTGTCTATATCCAGTGATTCAGAGTTCATCGTATCGGGAAGTTATGATTAGACGGTGAGACTATGGGACGTCAAGACAGGTACCTGTAAGACCATGAGTGGTCAGACTAGTTATGTATGATCTGTGGCTATATCCAGTGATTCAGAGTTCATCGTATCGGGAAGTCATGATAATACGGTGAGACTATGGGACGTCAAGACAGGTACCTGTAAGACCATGAGTGGTCAGACTAGTTATGTATATGCTGTGGCTATATCCAGTGATTCAGAGTTCATCGTATCGGGAAGTTATGATAATACGGTGAGACTATGGGACGTCAAGACAGGTACCTGTATGACCATGAGTGGTCACACTAGTTATGTATATGCTGTGGCTATATCCAGTGATTCAGAGTTCATCGTATCGGGAAGTCATGATAATACGGTGAGACTATGGGACGTCAAGACAGGTACCTGTAAGACCATGAGTGGTCAGACTAGTTATGTATATGCTGTGGCTATATCCAGTGATTCAGAGTTCATCGTATCGGGAAGTCATGATTAGACGGTGAGACTATGGGACGTCAAGACAGGTACCTGTATGACCATGAGTGGTCACACTAGTTATGTATATGCTGTTGCTATATCCAGTGATTCAGAGTTCATCGTATCGGGAAGTTATGATAATACGGTGAGACTATGGGACGTCAAGACAGGTACCTGTAAGACCATGAGTGGTCAGACTAGTTATGTATATGCTGTGGCTATATCCAGTGATTCAGAGTTCATCGTATCGGGAAGTTATGATAATACGGTGAGACTATGGGACGTCAAGACAGGTACCTGTAAGACCATGAGTGGTCACACTAGTTATGTATGATCTGTGGCTATATCCAGTGATTCAGAGTTCATCGTATCGGGAAGTTGAGATTAGACGGTGAGACTATGAGACGTCAAGACAGGTACCTGTATGACCATGAGTGGTCAGACTAGTTATGTATATGCTGTGGCTATATCCAGTGATTCAGAGTTCATCGTATCGGGAAGTCATGATTAGACGGTGAGACTATGGGACGTCAAGACAGGTACCTGTAAGACCATGAGTGGTCACACTAGTTATGTATATGCTGTGGCTATATCCAGTGATTCAGAGTTCATCGTATCGGGAAGTTAAGATTAGACGGTGAGACTATGGGACGTCAAGACAGGTACCTGTAAGACCATGAGTGGTCACACTAGTCATGTATGATATGTGGCTATATCCAGTGATTCAGAGTTCATCGTATCGGGAAGTTATGATTATACGGTGAGACTATGGGACGTCAAAACAGGTACCTGTAAGACCATGAGTGGTCACACTAGTTCTGTATATGCTGTGGCTATATCCAGTGATTCAGAGTTCATCGTATCGGGAAGTCATGATTAGACGGTGAGACTATGGGACGTCAAGACAGGTACCTGTAAGACCATGAGTGGTCACACTAGTTATGTATCATCTGTGGCTATATCCAGTGATTCAGAGTTCATCGTATCGGGAAGTCATGATTAGACGGTGAGACTATGGGACGTCAAGACAGGTACCTGTATGACCATGAGTGGTCACACTAGTTATGTATCATCTGTGGCTATATCCAGTGATTCAGAGTTCATCGTATCGGGAAGTCATGATTAGACGGTGAGACTATGGGACGTCAAGACAGGTACCTGTAAGACCATGAGTGGTCACACTAGTTCTGTATATGCTGTGGCTATATCCAGTGATTCAGAGTTCATCGTATCGGGAAGTCATGATTAGACGGTGAGACTATGGGACGTCAAGACAGGTACCTGTAAGACCATGAGTGGTCACACTAGTTCTGTATATGCTGTGGCTATATCCAGTGATTCAGAGTTCATCGTATCGGGAAGTTAAGATAATACGGTGAGACTATGGGACGTCAAGACAGGTACCTGTAAGACCATGAGTGGTCAGACTAGTTATGTATATGCTGTGGCTATATCCAGTGATTCAGAGTTCATCGTATCGGGAAGTCATGATAATACGGTGAGACTATGGGACGTCAAGACAGGTACCTGTAAGACCATGAGTGGTCAGACTAGTTCTGTATATGCTGTGGCTATATCCAGTGATTCAGAGTTCATCGTATCGGGAAGTTAAGATTAGACGGTGAGACTATGGGACGTCAAGACAGGTACCTGTATGACCATGAGTGGTCACACTAGTTATGTATATGCTGTGGCTATATCCAGTGATTCAGAGTTCATCGTATCGGGAAGTTATGATTAGACGGTGAGACTATGGGACGTCAAGACAGGTACCTGTAAGACCATGAGTGGTCACACTAGTTATGTATCATCTGTGGCTATATCCAGTGATTCAGAGTTCATCGTATCGGGAAGTTATGATAATACGGTGAGACTATGGGACGTCAAGACAGGTACCTGTAAGACCATGAGTGGTCAGATTAGTTATGTATCATCTGTGGCTATATCCAGTGATTCAGAGTTCATCGTATCGGGAAGTTATGATAATACGGTGAGACTATGGGACGTCAAGACAGGTACCTGTAAGACCATGAGTGGTCAGACTAGTTATGTATCATCTGTGGCTATATCCAGTGATTCAGAGTTCATCGTATCGGGAAGTTGAGATTAGACGGTGAGATTATGGGACGTCAAGACAGGTACCTGTAAGACCATGAGTGGTCACACTAGTTATGTATCATCTGTGGCTATATCCAGTGATTCAGAGTTCATCGTATCGGGAAGTTAAGATAATACGGTGAGACTATGGGACGTCAAGACAGGTACCTGTATGACCATGAGTGGTCACACTAGTTATGTATCATCTGTGGCTATATCCAGTGATTCAGAGTTCATCGTATCGGGAAGTTATGATTAGACGGTGAGACTATGGGACGTCAAGACAGGTACCTGTAAGACCATGAGTGGTCACACTAGTTATGTATATGCTGTGTCTATATCCAGTGATTCAGAGTTCATCGTATCGGGAAGTTATGATTAGACGGTGAGACTATGGGACGTCAAGACAGGTACCTGTAAGACCATGAGTGGTCAGACTAGTTATGTATGATCTGTGGCTATATCCAGTGATTCAGAGTTCATCGTATCGGGAAGTCATGATTAGACGGTGAGACTATGGGACGTCAAGACAGGTACCTGTAAGACCATGAGTGGTCACACTAGTTCTGTATATGCTGTGGCTATATCCAGTGATTCAGAGTTCATCGTATCGGGAAGTTGAGATTAGACGGTGAGACTATGAGACGTCAAGACAGGTACCTGTAAGACCATGAGTGGTCACACTAGTTCTGTATATGCTGTGGCTATATCCAGTGATTCAGAGTTCATCGTATCGGGAAGTCATGATTAGACGGTGAGACTATGGGACGTCAAGACAGGTACCTGTAAGACCATGAGTGGTCACACTAGTTATGTATATGCTGTGTCTATATCCAGTGATTCAGAGTTCATCGTATCGGGAAGTCATGATTAGACGGTGAGACTATGGGACGTCAAGACAGGTACCTGTAAGACCATGAGTGGTCACACTAGTTATGTATGATCTGTGTCTATATCCAGTGATTCAGAGTTCATCGTATCGGGAAGTTATGATTAGACGGTGAGACTATGGGACGTCAAGACAGGTACCTGTAAGACCATGAGTGGTCACACTAGTTCTGTATATGCTGTGGCTATATCCAGTGATTCAGAGTTCATCGTATCGGGAAGTTGAGATTAGACGGTGAGACTATGGGACGTCAAGACAGGTACCTGTAAGACCATGAGTGGTCACACTAGTTATGTATCATCTGTGGCTATATCCAGTGATTCAGAGTTCATCGTATCGGGAAGTCATGATTAGACGGTGAGACTATGGGACGTCAAGACAGGTACCTGTAAGACCATGAGTGGTCACACTAGTTATGTATGATCTGTGGCTATATCCAGTGATTCAGAGTTCATCGTATCGGGAAGTTGAGATTAGACGGTGAGACTATGAGACGTCAAGACAGGTACCTGTAAGACCATGAGTGGTCACACTAGTTATGTATCATCTGTGGCTATATCCAGTGATTCAGAGTTCATCGTATCGGGAAGTCATGATTAGACGGTGAGACTATGGGACGTCAAGACAGGTACCTGTAAGACCATGAGTGGTCACACTAGTTATGTATATGCTGTGTCTATATCCAGTGATTCAGAGTTCATCGTATCGGGAAGTTATGATTAGACGGTGAGACTATGGGACGTCAAGACAGGTACCTGTAAGACCATGAGTGGTCACACTAGTTATGTATGATCTGTGGCTATATCCAGTGATTCAGAGTTCATCGTATCGGGAAGTCATGATTAGACGGTGAGACTATGGGACGTCAAGACAGGTACCTGTAAGACCATGAGTGGTCACACTAGTTATGTATGATCTGTGGCTATATCCAGTGATTCAGAGTTCATCGTATCGGGAAGTCATGATAATACGGTGAGACTATGGGACGTCAAGACAGGTACCTGTAAGACCATGAGTGGTCACACTAGTTCTGTATATGCTGTGTCTATATCCAGTGATTCAGAGTTCATCGTATCGGGAAGTTATGATTAGACGGTGAGACTATGGGACGTCAAGACAGGTACCTGTAAGACCATGAGTGGTCACACTAGTTCTGTATATGCTGTGGCTATATCCAGTGATTCAGAGTTCATCGTATCGGGAAGTCATGATAATACGGTGAGACTATGGGACGTCAAGACAGGTACCTGTAAGACCATGAGTGGTCAGACTAGTTCTGTATATGCTGTGGCTATATCCAGTGATTCAGAGTTCATCGTATCGGGAAGTAGAGATTAGACGGTGAGATTATGGGACGTCAAGACAGGTACCTGTATGACCATGAGTGGTCAGACTAGTTCTGTATATGCTGTGGCTATATCCAGTGATTCAGAGTTCATCGTATCGGGAAGTTAAGATAATACGGTGAGACTATGGGACGTCAAGACAGGTACCTGTATGACCATGAGTGGTCACACTAGTTATGTATCATCTGTGGCTATATCCAGTGATTCAGAGTTCATCGTATCGGGAAGTTATGATTAGACGGTGAGACTATGGGACGTCAAGACAGGTACCTGTAAGACCATGAGTGGTCACACTAGTTATGTATCATCTGTGGCTATATCCAGTGATTCAGAGTTCATCGTATCGGGAAGTCATGATAATACGGTGAGACTATGGGACGTCAAGACAGGTACCTGTAAGACCATGAGTGGTCACACTAGTTCTGTATATGCTGTGTCTATATCCAGTGATTCAGAGTTCATCGTATCGGGAAGTTATGATTAGACGGTGAGACTATGGGACGTCAAGACAGGTACCTGTAAGACCATGAGTGGTCAGACTAGTTATGTATATGCTGTGTCTATATCCAGTGATTCAGAGTTCATCGTATCGGGAAGTTAAGATAATACGGTGAGACTATGGGACGTCAAGACAGGTACCTGTAAGACCATGAGTGGTCACACTAGTTATGTATGATCTGTGGCTATATCCAGTGATTCAGAGTTCATCGTATCGGGAAGTCATGATTAGACGGTGAGACTATGGGACGTCAAGACAGGTACCTGTAAGACCATGAGTGGTCAGACTAGTTATGTATGATCTGTGGCTATATCCAGTGATTCAGAGTTCATCGTATCGGGAAGTTGAGATTAGACGGTGAGACTATGAGACGTCAAGACAGGTACCTGTAAGACCATGAGTGGTCAGACTAGTTATGTATATGCTGTGGCTATATCCAGTGATTCAGAGTTCATCGTATCGGGAAGTTATGATAATACGGTGAGACTATGGGACGTCAAGACAGGTACCTGTAAGACCATGAGTGGTCACACTAGTTATGTATCATCTGTGGCTATATCCAGTGATTCAGAGTTCATCGTATCGGGAAGTCATGATTAGACGGTGAGACTATGGGACGTCAAGACAGGTACCTGTAAGACCATGAGTGGTCACACTAGTTATGTATGATCTGTGGCTATATCCAGTGATTCAGAGTTCATCGTATCGGGAAGTTGAGATTAGACGGTGAGACTATGAGACGTCAAGACAGGTACCTGTAAGACCATGAGTGGTCAGACTAGTTATGTATGATCTGTGGCTATATCCAGTGATTCAGAGTTCATCGTATCGGGAAGTCATGATTAGACGGTGAGACTATGGGACGTCAAGACAGGTACCTGTAAGACCATGAGTGGTCACACTAGTTATGTATGATCTGTGGCTATATCCAGTGATTCAGAGTTCATCGTATCGGGAAGTTAAGATAATACGGTGAGACTATGGGACGTCAAGACAGGTACCTGTATGACCATGAGTGGTCACACTAGTTATGTATCATCTGTGGCTATATCCAGTGATTCAGAGTTCATCGTATCGGGAAGTCATGATTAGACGGTGAGACTATGGGACGTCAAGACAGGTACCTGTAAGACCATGAGTGGTCACACTAGTTATGTATGATCTGTGGCTATATCCAGTGATTCAGAGTTCATCGTATCGGGAAGTCATGATTAGACGGTGAGACTATGAGACGTCAAGACAGGTACCTGTAAGACCATGAGTGGTCAGACTAGTTATGTATATGCTGTGGCTATATCCATTGATTCAGAGTTCATCGTATCGGGAAGTTATGATAATACGGTGAGACTATGGGACGTCAAGACAGGTACCTGTAAGACCATGAGTGGTCACACTAGTTATGTATCATCTGTGGCTATATCCAGTGATTCAGAGTTCATCGTATCGGGAAGTCATGATTAGACGGTGAGACTATGGGACGTCAAGACAGGTACCTGTAAGACCATGAGTGGTCACACTAGTTATGTATGATCTGTGGCTATATCCAGTGATTCAGAGTTCATCGTATCGGGAAGTCATGATTAGACGGTGAGACTATGGGACGTCAAGACAGGTACCTGTAAGACCATGAGTGGTCACACTAGTTATGTATATGCTGTGTCTATATCCAGTGATTCAGAGTTCATCGTATCGGGAAGTTATGATTAGACGGTGAGACTATGGGACGTCAAGACAGGTACCTGTAAGACCATGAGTGGTCAGACTAGTTATGTATGATCTGTGGCTATATCCAGTGATTCAGAGTTCATCGTATCGGGAAGTTGAGATTAGACGGTGAGACTATGGGACGTCAAGACAGGTACCTGTATGACCATGAGTGGTCACACTAGTTCTGTATATGCTGTGGCTATATCCAGTGATTCAGAGTTCATCGTATCGGGAAGTGGAGATTAGACGGTGAGACTATGGGACGTCAAGACAGGTACCTGTAAGACCATGAGTGGTCACACTAGTTATGTATGATCTGTGGCTATATCCAGTGATTCAGAGTTCATCGTATCGGGAAGTCATGATAATACGGTGAGACTATGAGACGTCAAGACAGGTACCTGTAAGACCATGAGTGGTCACACTAGTTCTGTATATGCTGTGGCTATATCCAGTGATTCAGAGTTCATCGTATCGGGAAGTCATGATAATACGGTGAGACTATGGGACGTCAAGACAGGTACCTGTAAGACCATGAGTGGTCAGACTAGTTATGTATGATCTGTGGCTATATCCAGTGATTCAGAGTTCATCGTATCGGGAAGTTGAGATTAGACGGTGAGACTATGGGACGTCAAGACAGGTACCTGTATGACCATGAGTGGTCAGACTAGTTCTGTATATCTGTGGCTATATCCAGTGATTCAGAGTTCATCGTATCGGGAAGTCATGATTAGACGGTGAGACTATGAGACGTCAAGACAGGTACCTGTAAGACCATGAGTGGTCAGACTAGTTATGTATATGCTGTGGCTATATCCAGTGATTCAGAGTTCATCGTATCGGGAAGTTGAGATTAGACGGTGAGACTATGAGACGTCAAGACAGGTACCTGTAAGACCATGAGTGGTCACACTAGTTATGTATCATCTGTGGCTATATCCAGTGATTCAGAGTTCATCGTATCGGGAAGTCATGATTAGACGGTGAGACTATGGGACGTCAAGACAGGTACCTGTAAGACCATGAGTGGTCACACTAGTTATGTATGATCTGTGGCTATATCCAGTGATTCAGAGTTCATCGTATCGGGAAGTTATGATAATACGGTGAGACTATGGGACGTCAAGACAGGTACCTGTAAGACCATGAGTGGTCACACTAGTTCTGTATATGCTGTGGCTATATCCAGTGATTCAGAGTTCATCGTATCGGGAAGTCATGATTAGACGGTGAGACTATGGGACGTCAAGACAGGTACCTGTAAGACCATGAGTGGTCAGACTAGTTCTGTATATGCTGTGGCTATATCCAGTGATTCAGAGTTCATCGTATCGGGAAGTCATGATAATACGGTGAGACTATGGGACGTCAAGACAGGTACCTGTAAGACCATGAGTGGTCAGACTAGTTATGTATGATCTGTGGCTATATCCAGTGATTCAGAGTTCATCGTATCGGGAAGTCATGATTAGACGGTGAGACTATGGGACGTCAAGACAGGTACATGTAAGACCATGAGTGGTCACACTAGTGTTGTATATGCTGTGGCTATATCCAGTGATTCAGAGTTCATCGTATCGGGAAGTCATGATAATACGGTGAGACTATGGGACGTCAAGACAGGTACCTGTAAGACCATGAGTGGTCACACTAGTTATGTATCATCTGTGGCTATATCCAGTGATTCAGAGTTCATCGTATCGGGAAGTCATGATAATACGGTGAGACTATGGGACGTCAAGACAGGTACCTGTAAGACCATGAGTGGTCAGACTAGTTATGTATATGCTGTGGCTATATCCAGTGATTCAGAGTTCATCGTATCGGGAAGTTGAGATTAGACGGTGAGACTATGGGACGTCAAGACAGGTACCTGTATGACCATGAGTGGTCAGACTAGTTCTGTATATGCTGTGGCTATATCCAGTGATTCAGAGTTCATTGTATCGGGAAGTTAAGATAATACGGTGAGACTATGGGACGTCAAGACAGGTACCTGTAAGACCATGAGTGGTCACACTAGTTATGTATGATCTGTGGCTATATCCAGTGATTCAGAGTTCATCGTATCGGGAAGTCATGATAATACGGTGAGACTATGGGACGTCAAGACAGGTACCTGTAAGACCATGAGTGGTCAGACTAGTTGTGTATCATCTGTGGCTATATCCAGTGATTCAGAGTTCATCGTATCGGGAAGTTAAGATAAGACGGTGAGACTATGGGACGTCAAGACAGGTACCTGTAAGACCATGAGTGGTCAGACTAGTTATGTATATGCTGTGGCTATATCCAGTGATTCAGAGTTCATCGTATCGGGAAGTTGAGATTAGACGGTGAGACTATGGGACGTCAAGACAGGTACCTGTATGACCATGAGTGGTCACACTAGTTATGTATGATCTGTGGCTATATCCAGTGATTCAGAGTTCATCGTATCGGGAAGTGGAGATTAGACGGTGAGACTATGGGACGTCAAGACAGGTACCTGTAAGACCATGAGTGGTCACACTAGTTCTGTATATGCTGTGGCTATATCCAGTGATTCAGAGTTCATCGTATCGGGAAGTTGAGATTAGACGGTGAGACTATGGGACGTCAAGACAGGTACCTGTATGACCATGAGTGGTCACACTAGTTCTGTATATGCTGTGGCTATATCCAGTGATTCAGAGTTCATCGTATCGGGAAGTCATGATAATACGGTGAGACTATGGGACGTCAAGACAGGTACCTGTAAGACCATGAGTGGTCAGACTAGTTATGTATGATCTGTGGCTATATCCAGTGATTCAGAGTTCATCGTATCGGGAAGTTATGATAATACGGTGAGACTATGAGACGTCAAGACAGGTACCTGTAAGACCATGAGTGGTCAGACTAGTTATGTATGATCTGTGGCTATATCCAGTGATTCAGAGTTCATCGTATCGGGAAGTTAAGATAATACGGTGAGACTATGGGACGTCAAGACAGGTACCTGTAAGACCATGAGTGGTCAGACTAGTTCTGTATATGCTGTGGCTATATCCAGTGATTCAGAGTTCATCGTATCGGGAAGTCATGATAATACGGTGAGACTATGGGACGTCAAGACAGGTACCTGTATGACCATGAGTGGTCAGACTAGTTCTGTATATGCTGTGGCTATATCCAGTGATTCAGAGTTCATTGTATCGGGAAGTTAAGATAATACGGTGAGACTATGGGACGTCAAGACAGGTACCTGTAAGACCATGAGTGGTCAGACTAGTTATGTATATGCTGTGGCTATATCCAGTGATTCAGAGTTCATCGTATCGGGAAGTTGAGATTAGACGGTGAGACTATGGGACGTCAAGACAGGTACCTGTAAGACCATGAGTGGTCACACTAGTTATGTATCATCTGTGGCTATATCCAGTGATTCAGAGTTCATCGTATCGGGAAGTCATGATTAGACGGTGAGACTATGGGACGTCAAGACAGGTACCTGTAAGACCATGAGTGGTCACACTAGTTATGTATGATCTGTGGCTATATCCAGTGATTCAGAGTTCATCGTATCGGGAAGTTATGATAATACGGTGAGACTATGGGACGTCAAGACAGGTACCTGTATGACCATGAGTGGTCAGACTAGTTCTGTATATGCTGTGGCTATATCCAGTGATTCAGAGTTCATCGTATCGGGAAGTCATGATTAGACGGTGAGACTATGAGACGTCAAGACAGGTACCTGTAAGACCATGAGTGGTCAGACTAGTTATGTATATGCTGTGGCTATATCCAGTGATTCAGAGTTCATCGTATCGGGAAGTCATGATTAGACGGTGAGACTATGAGACGTCAAGACAGGTACCTGTAAGACCATGAGTGGTCAGACTAGTTCTGTATATGCTGTGGCTATATCCAGTGATTCAGAGTTCATCGTATCGGGAAGTTAAGATAATACGGTGAGACTATGGGACGTCAAGACAGGTACCTGTAAGACCATGAGTGGTCAGACTAGTTCTGTATATGCTGTGGCTATATCCAGTGATTCAGAGTTCATCGTATCGGGAAGTTGAGATTAGACGGTGAGACTATGGGACGTCAAGACAGGTACCTGTATGACCATGAGTGGTCAGACTAGTTCTGTATATGCTGTGGCTATATCCAGTGATTCAGAGTTCATCGTATCGGGAAGTCATGATTAGACGGTGAGACTATGAGACGTCAAGACAGGTACCTGTAAGACCATGAGTGGTCAGACTAGTTATGTATATGCTGTGGCTATATCCAGTGATTCAGAGTTCATCGTATCGGGAAGTTGAGATTAGACGGTGAGACTATGGGACGTCAAGACAGGTACCTGTAAGACCATGAGTGGTCACACTAGTTATGTATCATCTGTGGCTATATCCAGTGATTCAGAGTTCATCGTATCGGGAAGTCATGATTAGACGGTGAGACTATGGGACGTCAAGACAGGTACCTGTAAGACCATGAGTGGTCACACTAGTTATGTATGATCTGTGGCTATATCCAGTGATTCAGAGTTCATCGTATCGGGAAGTTATGATAATACGGTGAGACTATGGGACGTCAAGACAGGTACCTGTAAGACCATGAGTGGTCACACTAGTTCTGTATATGCTGTGGCTATATCCAGTGATTCAGAGTTCATCGTATCGGGAAGTCATGATTAGACGGTGAGACTATGGGACGTCAAGACAGGTACCTGTAAGACCATGAGTGGTCAGACTAGTTCTGTATATGCTGTGGCTATATCCAGTGATTCAGAGTTCATCGTATCGGGAAGTCATGATAATACGGTGAGACTATGGGACGTCAAGACAGGTACCTGTAAGACCATGAGTGGTCAGACTAGTTATGTATGATCTGTGGCTATATCCAGTGATTCAGAGTTCATCGTATCGGGAAGTCATGATTAGACGGTGAGACTATGGGACGTCAAGACAGGTACCTGTAAGACCATGAGTGGTCACACTAGTTATGTATCATCTGTGGCTATATCCAGTGATTCAGAGTTCATCGTATCGGGAAGTTAAGATGATACGGTGAGACTATGGGACGTCAAGACAGGTACCTGTATGACCATGAGTGGTCAGACTAGTTCTGTATATGCTGTGGCTATATCCAGTGATTCAGAGTTCATCGTATCGGGAAGTTAAGATAATACGGTGAGACTATGGGACGTCAAGACAGGTACCTGTATGACCATGAGTGGTCAGACTAGTTCTGTATATGCTGTGGCTATATCCAGTGATTCAGAGTTCATCGTATCGGGAAGTTAAGATAATACGGTGAGACTATGGGACGTCAAGACAGGTACCTGTAAGACCATGAGTGGTCAGACTAGTTCTGTATATGCTGTGGCTATATCCAGTGATTCAGAGTTCATCGTATCGGGAAGTCATGATAATACGGTGAGACTATGGGACGTCAAGACAGGTACCTGTATGACCATGAGTGGTCAGACTAGTTCTGTATATGCTGTGGCTATATCCAGTGATTCAGAGTTCATCGTATCGGGAAGTCATGATAATACGGTGAGACTATGGGACGTCAAGACAGGTACCTGTAAGACCATGAGTGGTCAGACTAGTTATGTATGATCTGTGGCTATATCCAGTGATTCAGAGTTCATCGTATCGGGAAGTTATGATAATACGGTGAGACTATGAGACGTCAAGACAGGTACCTGTAAGACCATGAGTGGTCAGACTAGTTATGTATATGCTGTGGCTATATCCAGTGATTCAGAGTTCATCGTATCGGGAAGTGGAGATTAGACGGTGAGACTATGGGACGTCAAGACAGGTACCTGTAAGACCATGAGTGGTCACACTAGTTATGTATGATCTGTGGCTATATCCAGTGATTCAGAGTTCATCGTATCGGGAAGTTAAGATAATACGGTGAGACTATGGGACGTCAAGACAGGTACCTGTAAGACCATGAGTGGTCAGACTAGTTCTGTATATGCTGTGGCTATATCCAGTGATTCAGAGTTCATCGTATCGGGAAGTCATGATAATACGGTGAGACTATGGGACGTCAAGACAGGTACCTGTATGACCATGAGTGGTCAGACTAGTTCTGTATATGCTGTGGCTATATCCAGTGATTCAGAGTTCATTGTATCGGGAAGTTAAGATAATACGGTGAGACTATGGGACGTCAAGACAGGTACCTGTAAGACCATGAGTGGTCAGACTAGTTATGTATATGCTGTGGCTATATCCAGTGATTCAGAGTTCATCGTATCGGGAAGTTGAGATTAGACGGTGAGACTATGGGACGTCAAGACAGGTACCTGTAAGACCATGAGTGGTCACACTAGTTATGTATCATCTGTGGCTATATCCAGTGATTCAGAGTTCATCGTATCGGGAAGTCATGATTAGACGGTGAGACTATGGGACGTCAAGACAGGTACCTGTAAGACCATGAGTGGTCACACTAGTTATGTATGATCTGTGGCTATATCCAGTGATTCAGAGTTCATCGTATCGGGAAGTTATGATAATACGGTGAGACTATGGGACGTCAAGACAGGTACCTGTATGACCATGAGTGGTCAGACTAGTTCTGTATATGCTGTGGCTATATCCAGTGATTCAGAGTTCATCGTATCGGGAAGTCATGATTAGACGGTGAGACTATGAGACGTCAAGACAGGTACCTGTAAGACCATGAGTGGTCAGACTAGTTATGTATATGCTGTGGCTATATCCAGTGATTCAGAGTTCATCGTATCGGGAAGTCATGATTAGACGGTGAGACTATGAGACGTCAAGACAGGTACCTGTAAGACCATGAGTGGTCAGACTAGTTCTGTATATGCTGTGGCTATATCCAGTGATTCAGAGTTCATCGTATCGGGAAGTTATGATAATACGGTGAGACTATGGGACGTCAAGACAGGTACCTGTATGACCATGAGTGGTCAGACTAGTTCTGTATATGCTGTGGCTATATCCAGTGATTCAGAGTTCATCGTATCGGGAAGTTAAGATAATACGGTGAGACTATGGGACGTCAAGACAGGTACCTGTAAGACCATGAGTGGTCAGACTAGTTATGTATATGCTGTGGCTATATCCAGTGATTCAGAGTTCATCGTATCGGGAAGTCATGATTAGACGGTGAGACTATGAGACGTCAAGACAGGTACCTGTAAGACCATGAGTGGTCAGACTAGTTATGTATATGCTGTGGCTATATCCAGTGATTCAGAGTTCATCGTATCGGGAAGTCATGATAATACGGTGAGACTATGGGACGTCAAGACAGGTACCTGTATGACCATGAGTGGTCAGACTAGTTCTGTATATGCTGTGGCTATATCCAGTGATTCAGAGTTCATCGTATCGGGAAGTCATGATAATACGGTGAGACTATGGGACGTCAAGACAGGTACCTGTAAGACCATGAGTGGTCAGACTAGTTATGTATGATCTGTGGCTATATCCAGTGATTCAGAGTTCATCGTATCGGGAAGTTATGATAATACGGTGAGACTATGAGACGTCAAGACAGGTACCTGTAAGACCATGAGTGGTCACACTAGTTATGTATGATCTGTGGCTATATCCAGTGATTCAGAGTTCATCGTATCGGGAAGTTAAGATAATACGGTGAGACTATGGGACGTCAAGACAGGTACCTGTAAGACCATGAGTGGTCAGACTAGTTCTGTATATGCTGTGGCTATATCCAGTGATTCAGAGTTCATCGTATCGGGAAGTCATGATAATACGGTGAGACTATGGGACGTCAAGACAGGTACCTGTATGACCATGAGTGGTCAGACTAGTTCTGTATATGCTGTGGCTATATCCAGTGATTCAGAGTTCATTGTATCGGGAAGTTAAGATAATACGGTGAGACTATGGGACGTCAAGACAGGTACCTGTAAGACCATGAGTGGTCAGACTAGTTATGTATATGCTGTGGCTATATCCAGTGATTCAGAGTTCATCGTATCGGGAAGTTGAGATTAGACGGTGAGACTATGGGACGTCAAGACAGGTACCTGTAAGACCATGAGTGGTCACACTAGTTATGTATCATCTGTGGCTATATCCAGTGATTCAGAGTTCATCGTATCGGGAAGTCATGATTAGACGGTGAGACTATGGGACGTCAAGACAGGTACCTGTAAGACCATGAGTGGTCACACTAGTTATGTATGATCTGTGGCTATATCCAGTGATTCAGAGTTCATCGTATCGGGAAGTTATGATAATACGGTGAGACTATGGGACGTCAAGACAGGTACCTGTAAGACCATGAGTGGTCACACTAGTTATGTATCATCTGTGGCTATATCCAGTGATTCAGAGTTCATCGTATCGGGAAGTTATGATAATACGGTGAGACTATGAGACGTCAAGACAGGTACCTGTAAGACCATGAGTGGTCAGACTAGTTATGTATATGCTGTGGCTATATCCAGTGATTCAGAGTTCATCGTATCGGGAAGTGGAGATTAGACGGTGAGACTATGGGACGTCAAGACAGGTACCTGTAAGACCATGAGTGGTCACACTAGTTATGTATGATCTGTGGCTATATCCAGTGATTCAGAGTTCATCGTATCGGGAAGTTAAGATAATACGGTGAGACTATGGGACGTCAAGACAGGTACCTGTAAGACCATGAGTGGTCAGACTAGTTCTGTATATGCTGTGGCTATATCCAGTGATTCAGAGTTCATCGTATCGGGAAGTCATGATAATACGGTGAGACTATGAGACGTCAAGACAGGTACCTGTAAGACCATGAGTGGTCAGACTAGTTCTGTATATGCTGTGGCTATATCCAGTGATTCAGAGTTCATCGTATCGGGAAGTCATGATAATACGGTGAGACTATGGGACGTCAAGACAGGTACCTGTAAGACCATGAGTGGTCAGACTAGTTATGTATGATCTGTGGCTATATCCAGTGATTCAGAGTTCATCGTATCGGGAAGTCATGATTAGACGGTGAGACTATGGGACGTCAAGACAGGTACCTGTAAGACCATGAGTGGTCACACTAGTTATGTATCATCTGTGGCTATATCCAGTGATTCAGAGTTCATCGTATCGGGAAGTTAAGATAATACGGTGAGACTATGGGACGTCAAGACAGGTACCTGTATGACCATGAGTGGTCAGACTAGTTCTGTATATGCTGTGGCTATATCCAGTGATTCAGAGTTCATCGTATCGGGAAGTTAAGATAATACGGTGAGACTATGGGACGTCAAGACAGGTACCTGTATGACCATGAGTGGTCAGACTAGTTCTGTATATGCTGTGGCTATATCCAGTGATTCAGAGTTCATCGTATCGGGAAGTTAAGATAATACGGTGAGACTATGGGACGTCAAGACAGGTACCTGTAAGACCATGAGTGGTCAGACTAGTTCTGTATATGCTGTGGCTATATCCAGTGATTCAGAGTTCATCGTATCGGGAAGTCATGATAATACGGTGAGACTATGGGACGTCAAGACAGGTACCTGTATGACCATGAGTGGTCAGACTAGTTCTGTATATGCTGTGGCTATATCCAGTGATTCAGAGTTCATCGTATCGGGAAGTCATGATAATACGGTGAGACTATGGGACGTCAAGACAGGTACCTGTAAGACCATGAGTGGTCACACTAGTTATGTATGATCTGTGGCTATATCCAGTGATTCAGAGTTCATCGTATCGGGAAGTTATGATAATACGGTGAGACTATGAGACGTCAAGACAGGTACCTGTAAGACCATGAGTGGTCAGACTAGTTATGTATATGCTGTGGCTATATCCAGTGATTCAGAGTTCATCGTATCGGGAAGTGGAGATTAGACGGTGAGACTATGGGACGTCAAGACAGGTACCTGTAAGACCATGAGTGGTCACACTAGTTATGTATGATCTGTGGCTATATCCAGTGATTCAGAGTTCATCGTATCGGGAAGTTAAGATAATACGGTGAGACTATGGGACGTCAAGACAGGTACCTGTAAGACCATGAGTGGTCAGACTAGTTCTGTATATGCTGTGGCTATATCCAGTGATTCAGAGTTCATCGTATCGGGAAGTCATGATAATACGGTGAGACTATGGGACGTCAAGACAGGTACCTGTATGACCATGAGTGGTCAGACTAGTTCTGTATATGCTGTGGCTATATCCAGTGATTCAGAGTTCATTGTATCGGGAAGTTAAGATAATACGGTGAGACTATGGGACGTCAAGACAGGTACCTGTAAGACCATGAGTGGTCAGACTAGTTATGTATATGCTGTGGCTATATCCAGTGATTCAGAGTTCATCGTATCGGGAAGTTGAGATTAGACGGTGAGACTATGGGACGTCAAGACAGGTACCTGTAAGACCATGAGTGGTCACACTAGTTATGTATCATCTGTGGCTATATCCAGTGATTCAGAGTTCATCGTATCGGGAAGTCATGATTAGACGGTGAGACTATGGGACGTCAAGACAGGTACCTGTAAGACCATGAGTGGTCACACTAGTTATGTATGATCTGTGGCTATATCCAGTGATTCAGAGTTCATCGTATCGGGAAGTTATGATAATACGGTGAGACTATGGGACGTCAAGACAGGTACCTGTATGACCATGAGTGGTCAGACTAGTTCTGTATATGCTGTGGCTATATCCAGTGATTCAGAGTTCATCGTATCGGGAAGTCATGATTAGACGGTGAGACTATGAGACGTCAAGACAGGTACCTGTAAGACCATGAGTGGTCAGACTAGTTATGTATATGCTGTGGCTATATCCAGTGATTCAGAGTTCATCGTATCGGGAAGTCATGATTAGACGGTGAGACTATGAGACGTCAAGACAGGTACCTGTAAGACCATGAGTGGTCAGACTAGTTCTGTATATGCTGTGGCTATATCCAGTGATTCAGAGTTCATCGTATCGGGAAGTTAAGATAATACGGTGAGACTATGGGACGTCAAGACAGGTACCTGTAAGACCATGAGTGGTCACACTAGTTGTTTATTATCGGTGGCTATATCCAGTAATTCAGAGTTCATCGTATCGGGAAGTTATGATAAGACGGTGAGACTATGGGACGTCAAGACAGGTACCTGTAAGACCATGAGTGGTCACACTAGTTATGTATGATCTGTGGCTATATCCAGTGATTCAGAGTTCATCGTATCGGGAAGTTAAGATTAGACGGTGAGAATATGGGACGTCAAGACAGGTACCTGTAAGACCATGAGTGGTCACACTAGTTATGTATGATCTGTGGCTATATCCAGTGATTCAGAGTTCATCGTATCGGGAAGTTAAGATTAGACGGTGATACTATGAGACGTCAAGACAGGTACCTGTAAGACCATGAGTGGTCACACTAGTTATGTATGATCTGTGGCTATATCCAGTGATTCAGAGTTCATCGTATCGGGAAGTTATGATTATACGGTGAGACTATGGGACGTCAAGACAGGTACCTGTAAGACCATGAGTGGTCACACTAGTTATGTATCATCTGTGGCTATATCCAGTGATTCAGAGTTCATCGTATCGGGAAGTTAATATTATACGGTGAGACTATGGGACGTCAAGACAGGTACCTGTAAGACCATGAGTGGTCAGACTAGTTCTGTATATGCTGTGGCTATATCCAGTGATTCAGAGTTCATCGTATCGGGAAGTTATGATTATACGGTGAGACTATGGGACGTCAAGACAGGTACCTGTAAGACCATGAGTGGTCACACTAGTCATGTATGATCTGTGGCTATATCCAGTGATTCAGAGTTCATCGTATCGGGAAGTTATGATTATACGGTGAGACTATGGGACGTCAAGACAGGTACCTGTAAGACCATGAGTGGTCACACTAGTCATGTATGATCTGTGGCTATATCCAGTGATTCAGAGTTCATCGTATCGGGAAGTTGAGATTAGACGGTGAGACTATGGGACGTCAAGACAGGTACCTGTAAGACCATGAGTGGTCACACTAGTTGTTTATTATCGGTGGCTATATCCAGTAATTCAGAGTTCATCGTATCGGGAAGTTATGATTATACGGTGAGACTATGGGACGTCAAGACAGGTACCTGTAAGACCATGAGTGGTCACACTAGTTATGTATGATCTGTGGCTATATCCAGTGATTCAGAGTTCATCGTATCGGGAAGTTAAGATTAGACGGTGATACTATGAGACGTCAAGACAGGTACCTGTAAGACCATGAGTGGTCACACTAGTCATGTATGATCTGTGGCTATATCCAGTGATTCAGAGTTCATCGTATCGGGAAGTTATGATTATACGGTGAGACTATGGGACGTCAAGACAGGTACCTGTAAGACCATGAGTGGTCACACTAGTCATGTATGATCTGTGGCTATATCCAGTGATTCAGAGTTCATCGTATCGGGAAGTTATGATTATACGGTGAGACTATGGGACGTCAAGACAGGTACCTGTAAGACCATGAGTGGTCACACTAGTCATGTATGATCTGTGGCTATATCCAGTGATTCAGAGTTCATCGTATCGGGAAGTTGAGATTAGACGGTGAGACTATGAGACGTCAAGACAGGTACCTGTAAGACCATGAGTGGTCAGACTAGTTCTGTATATGCTGTGGCTATATCCAGTGATTCAGAGTTCATCGTATCGGGAAGTCATGATTAGACGGTGAGACTATGGGACGTCAAGACAGGTACCTGTAAGACCATGATTCATCTTTTTTGCTTTTTTTTTTTTTTTATTCTTATTTTTATTTAAAAATAATAAATTTAAATTTCAGCATTTATTTATATTTAATTACTCATAGATCTATCTCAGTTTTTGTGTTCGATCTATAAGTTTGTTAATAGATTTATTTTCTTAACTTTTCTTTATTATATCTATTTATTAATAATCTAGATCATTTTCTCTGTAAAATTTTAAGTTTTCTTCTTTTCTTTGTATCTCATTGATTTTACTAATTTTATTTCAATGATGATAGATTGTTTATAATGCAAAAGTCGTATATTTAATTAGCAATTGCTAAAGAGAAAATTTAAAATATAATTTATTTAAAAAAAGAGTCTATATTTATTAAATCTTACATACCGAAATGATTAATCTAAAAGAATATTTTTTTATGTAGAACACATAAAATTATAGTTGAAAATTTTGCTTATAAAAAGATGCATGACCTAGTTTAAAAATGTTTACTAAAGCCGTTGTGATAATTTAAAAACAATTACTTTAAATTTATTTAAAATTTGATTCAATAGCGGAAATTACAAAGCAAATAAGAATCCTACATTCAATTGCTATACAAAATAGTAAACACAGATGATCATTTATATACCTTTCTATATCACTTATGATTCACCTTTTTAAAATAATATATCTCATGCTGTTGAAATAATTCAATTTTTACTTGTAAAGATGTGATGATGAATTTCATTACGGATTTTAATCATGTTAATCATTCTCTTATCAAATATATAATTTAAGAACATTACTTGAATGTTTATTTTATAGCTATCATGAGACTTTCGTCTATCTATTTATATTAAAAAAGCATTTGATTCAGTAATTAGATAATATTTATAAAAAATACTGAATAAGATCGAAGTAATCAAGGAGAAATAAGATCAAAGCAGACATATATAAAGAGGAGAGAATAAGATTAAAAATAAGAGATTTTATCTCTGAAGAATTTGAAACTTTAAACGGAGTAAAATAAGGATGTGTCTGCCCCCCAAGATTATTCAATATAATATAATATTAAATTAGTTATTGAATGAACTAAAGAAAAAAGAAGTCGGTATTGCAACACAGACTGAAACTGAATTGGAACAGAAGTAAGATATTTAGGCGCCCTAGCATATGCTGATGATATTGTACCATTAGTTCTTCCAGATTAACTAGAAGATATAACTGATATACTATAATAATGATCATAACTCTATAATTTATAAATGGCGGAATAAACAAAATGAATGGTATGAAATGTTAATGCATGACAAAATTAAGAGATAATTACAATAAGAGGTATAGTAATAGAGAAAGTGAAGGAATTTAAGTATTTAGTTCATTTGATATAAGAAAATATTTCATATTAAAAACATCTGGAGTCAAGAATCTAAGAATGCCAGAAAACCCAAGCATGAATTTTAAGCAAATTAATAATTTTTAAAAGAATCACTTTATATAATGCATCTATAATAATAAAATTCTTTACAAATCAAATATTTGTCTATGGAAGCGAGTGTATTCCATTCATAGAGGAAGCTATAGGAAATAACTCTTTAATTAAATTGGAAATATAAAAAAATTAATGATTTCTAAATATCGCGGGATTAAAATCTTGACGACTCTTCTTTACCTAAAAATAAAGAAGCTGCCATCTAATTAAATGAGCATAGGCAGATGCTCGACTACTTTCTAAAAATTTATCCTGATTCATTTCAACTCAAATCCGTAGAGCATATTATAAACTTGTTAAAAGCTTTACTAAATAGTTGTAGTTAATCTCCAGTTAACAAGATCCTTCGAATTCCGTTAAAATTACTTCAAAATTCCTTAAGAACTGGAAATTAACTAACAAGAAAATTAAAGATTCAAAAATATATTTATAGATAAAAAAAACTAGATTGGTACCTCAGTCTCAACACTCGTATCAAAAATATCCTCTACATAGTAAGATACTTTTGATAATTCATTCTCTAACCAGTTAAAAGCAGTAAATAATATTATGAATATTTAAGATACTCTTTAAGTTTAAAAATAAAATGAAATACTTCTAAATGAAGTAAAAGAACTCAAGATTAAAATATAAAAATTAGCAGATAAATAAATAAAAATGATTATAGAACGCGTAGCACCTCATTGGCGCGCAGCTCTTTCAATATTAATATTTAATATTAAGAAAAATGTTCTCATGTTTCTTGTTAAAATTCTAGAGGTTCGATGAGTCATGTCAGCTTCTCCAAATGGGGAATTTTCTTATTAAAATCTATTCTTAAATCTTGAGTCAAATACTTCAGCCTTCTTTAATAAGGTCCAAATAAAAGAAGTTATTAAGTCGGTAATAAGAAGGCCCGTCAGTCAAACTTTCATACTGCTAGAGAAAACCCTCGGGGTAAGTTAGGTATGTCTCAACGGAGCTTATCCACCCTTCCCCGTGGTGGCATCTAGTGCGAGATTACTCGCAATGCAGTATACCCTGAACCAGATTACCTACTATCTTATCTGACGCGGCCGACATCCATTTTATAAAATATCAATTAATAATTTTAAATGATTATAAGTCCAACACATTTATTCATAGAGCGAATAATTAATGCTATTGTAATGACTACTTCTTGGCAACTTAACATTTAAATTCTGATGATTTCGTTGACTATAAAATTATCCAAGATTCGGGTTTGTATATTGATAATTTTCTTTAAGTATTACATTTAATTATAATTTAAAAAGAAGCGAATAAGATTAACAATAACGATTACTCTTTAAAATTTCTAAATTATAGGATATGAACACGAGAAATTATTATTAAACTATTTTTGAGATAATTTTATCAATTCTAGTAACTTGATTAAAAAGATGTTGAAAATTAGTATCAATTCATATGTGATCTTATTAGTTATGATGCTGAGATTGCGCTTGGATCTTAAAATTAAAGAAAAAACTATTATCAATTGCCAAGTTACTTAACTATGTTATTTGTTCAAGTAAAAAAGGATAATATTGCATATTAGAACGCATTAGCTTTGTATGGATGTTATAGTTAAGAAGTTATCAAGCTTTACTAGCTTAAAATTTAATCTTATAAGCATTATCTTCACAAATTTTGGAAATGAAAAAAATAAAAAGCTAATGAAAAACATAAAGATCTTAACAAAAATGCTTAAATAATGTTTAAACAAGCTTAGAATCTAATAAACCCAAAAATTCTTAATTAGATGAATTTTAACTTTAAATAAAAACAGCAATTTATTGAAAATTGAGAAACCAACGTTTTTGATAAACATTCGAAAATAAGTAAGATAGATTTATATTTCTCAAATAGAAAAATAGATGGAATATTTAGAAATAAATCTTTTATCTTAAATTAGGAATTAAGTCATTTATAAAATATACTTCTTTTTACGTTATTTGAAATTAAAAAAATTATATCTTAACTTGCAAATAATAAAGCTACAGGTAATGAGGGTCTAAAAGCTGAGCTTATTAAATATGGAGATTAAGATTTGCGTTAAATTATTACAAGTTTCATTAATAACATACTTAGAACATTTAAAATACCTAATGCAATGAAAAAAATAAGCATTCTTCCGATTTTCAAAAAGGGAAACAAAATTAATTGATGTAATTGACAACCTATCGCTTTATTGAACTGTCTACTTAAAATTTATCATAAAGCGCTAGCATAACGACTTTAAAATTATATTTATGAAAGAAACATTTTACATCCAGCCTAATTTGGATTTATTCATAAACGCTCCACTACTTAGCAAATTTGAACTATTTAGTAAATTATAGACTTGCATCGTAGATGATCTCTTAAAAAGTAATTAATTGCTACTTTAATAGATGTAGAAAAAATGTCTGATAGCATATATCGGAAATTACTTTTTGATCATCTTAGAAGACTTAATTTACCTTTGACCTAATATTGGCATTAGAATCTTTTTATGATAATGTTGAGGCTAAGTTTATAATTGATGGATATCTTACAAGAACAATTAAATATAACAATAAAGTATTATAAGGAAGTAGCCAAGCATCTGTACTTGTAATTTTATACTATGATATTGTTATAAGATATTTAGAAGATAATCAGAAGAAATTAGGATTTCAAATCTTATCTAAAACTTTCGTTTTACGAGCCTTTGCTGACGACTTAATCTAATTGTCCTCTTCCTAGAAAAATGGCTAAAAATTATTACAAGCTACATCTACAGTTTTTGATTTAATAAAACTTACAATTAATGTAGATAAATGTGAAGTAATAGAATTCTTGAAAAAAAATAAATGAAAAGAAAGCTAACCTTCTATTACTCTAAAGTTCAATGGAATTTAAATTGCTTAAAAAGATGAAGTTAACTATTTAGGATATTAGTTAGGAACAAAATAAAATTACAAATTACATTGTACAGCAGTAGCTACCAAACACAGAGTAGCAATTTAAAAAGCTACTGTAATACTTTCTAAATATGTTTTAGTATCCCCTCTCAGCTTCAAAATTCTTTATAGAACTTTTATTTTGCCTAAAGTTTAATATGGAAGTGATATTACTCCGTGAGCTACTATTTCTGGAATTAGAGGAATAAAAAGCAAGATAGCAAAATCGTAAAGGTTTATTTCAAGATAGGCGTTTAGATCTTAAGAATTCACATTCGATGATTCATGCTTTATTGACTTAAACTGGCTTCCTTTTACACATAAGGTAACTCAAAAGTTAATGCACTTTTATTAAAAAGTAATATAATACAGCAAAGAAAATCCTAACTCAGACACTGCTTTTTTATTAGATAAATGCACTAAATTTAATTTACCAGACTAGAAACATATAAAGAAATGTATCAATTTGTATAATTTTGACATGTCACATGTTTAGAATAATATGGATTTTTATAAACTCACGGAATAAAAAATAAAACATAAATTCTTAATGGAATGTCTCTCTATAAATACACTTATGCCAACAGCAAAAAGAATTATAGACTAAATAGAAAATAATTAAAGTGTATTTCCTGAAATAACTTACACTAAATATAATAAACGCTATATTAGAGAGACTATTTCCATCTATAAACTAAGAAATTTTTCTTATAATTTTCAATAAGAACTCAGTAATCGTTACATTAACGTTAGATATAGCATTATTTGCTTATGTGGCTAAGACTTTGATGAAACTGATCTTATCTTTTATTGCTAATAAAATGCAGATATTATTGAGGAATTCGAAATTCATAAAGCTCTTAAAGAAAAAGACAAAAAGAAACTAATTCTTTATGACTAAAACTATATAAGCAAACATCTTTCAAAAAATCAAATTCCTAAAATAGACAAATTAATCAAAAATTTTAATTTAAAATTACTAAAAAAGCGTCTTGAAATGTTTAAACTACAAGATGAGTTGTTAGAAGAGTTTCTAGAGGGAAAAAAAGAAAAATTTAATCAAGAAAATAAATAAAAATATATGATAGAGAAAGAACAAGAAAAAACTTGATTGACATTTACAAACTTTCATCTTTCAACATATTTGTAATATTTATAGTCTAAACTATATCTATTGCAACTATGTCTCACTGTTCTTAAATATTGAAAATATTATATTTCAATTAATTAATTAATAAATTGGAATTCATGCAGCTTATATCATTAAGAGCTGTAGTAGATGGACCTTTTTGAGCATAAAACGAAATCCTAGAGAATGAACTGATTTTCCTTAAACTACAAAATTACATGTGATAACGTATGATAATGTTCAGAAGAAAATTGTTCCTAAGCTAAGAATCAACATTGGATGGATGAATATGTCAATTAACATAGAGGAATAACTATATTTGAAACATAACTCAAGGAAGGTAATGGAGGCACTACAGCTCAATGACGACATAATAATACAAGAAAAATGAAAAGGAATAGATGAAAAAATAATGATAAAAAAGCGATAAAGTTCCATAATGATGTAAATTCCGTTACACGAATGTAGAATATGATCACCTGCAAAAAATTAGAGTGAATTAATTGAACAATTCATACAAGTAATACCAAACTATCTAAGATTCAACAAACACAGAAAACAGGAAATATGATACTTATTTAGGCTACGGGCCAAATGTAATGGAGCAGCATAAGAAATGAAAGAAAGAAATCTAATAGAGATTGAAGCATGCTAATTCTGCAATTATAGAAAGGAAGATGAGGGCCATATAATAGAAGATTGCAGATAATACAAAGAAGAAAGAGAATAGTTAATAGAAAATATCACGAACGTAATTATCAGTAATAACTAATAAAAATAAGCCTTCTTAAACTCAGGCTTGAAGAAATAGTGTGAGAAAATTACAAATTCGAAAATCTGATACGAACTCTACAAGTAATCAAAAGAAAAGAAATAGATTGTCACATTAAAAATTTTCTGAAAGATATATAAGAGAAAATAAAATAGAGTTATATTTAAAAATTTCTTCCTTATTAGAAAAAAAACGGTAAAGACTATAGAGCAGGATTCAACGAGCATATTTGAATTTATAATAATTTATCAAGAGGACAAAAATAAAAATATGATTTAGTAACTTTATAACAATTCTAAGAAAATGTAGAAAAGAACTTGCGATGCCCTCAGAAAAGACTAACAGATAGCTTAACTATCTAAAGAAAAATGAAAGAGTTGGAAAAGTAATGGATAGAGAATAAAATACTACTGTTTTAAAAAGAACTAATAATGGAGATTGACTCTAATTATTCAGATTAGGATATAATGAATCTATTGGAAGAAGAATTAGAATAATTTGAAGAAACTGAGCAGATTCTAATCTGATAAGATAATTTCCAAGAATACTCTTACTTTTGATTCTCTCTTAATTTGCGGTTTAGCTATCAATGGTGAAGTCACGTAAATTAATTGATTAGTTAATTCATTCATTCATAAGCTCTTTCTTCAGCATTTATAGTTTTTTTTTTTATTTTTTTGAATTTTTTATTTTTTTTATTTTTAGAACTTAATCGGTTGTTCATATCTACACTCGGTTCTTTATAGATTACTTTTATACTTCTAGTATTTTTTTTCGTTTCATTTATAACTTTCTTATGTTGTAAATTTATATGCCTTTATCCTCTAAAACAGATTTATTTTTAATTTAGTTTACTTCTTTTCTTTTAAGATTTTTGATAATTTATTTTTTAATCATCATTGTTTCAGTTTTTAATCTTTTATAGACATTTGAGTTTATAATTTTTGCTTATTTTCTATTTTTTTTGTGTTCTTATATTAATTTTTGATTTGTTTGCATGCTTTAAGTTTTGTTAGTTTGATCTTATGAAGTGCTTCAAAAAAGTATTTAATTTCTTTAATGGTAGTAAAATTTTATTGTTATTTATTTAAATAAAAAAATAAATAATTTGGATTGTAGAGCACGTAGCATTCTCGTTGATGTGCAGCTCTTTAAATTAATTTTATTTAATGTCGAAAATTTTTTTAATATCTCTCTGTCCCTGTTTTCCCTTTCTGCAGTCCCTGTAATTTTTCCTTCCAAAGCATAGGATGCAATATGCAATTACGGTTACATTTCCCCGACCTATAATGAAGAAAGTTTCTTCCTGGTATTCAGAGTTCTCCAGTTTGTCACACCTTCTTTTTCTTGTCATTGGTTTCTCTTCCTCCGATTTATCCTCCGTCCGTCCTCATTTTTTTGTTTCCTTGCTGGGCCTCCAAGCAGCATCCGAAGGAAAGGGCTCTCCACCCTATTTAAATTTTAATATTAATAATTCGATTTTATTTTATTTGGTAAATTATTAGTCTTTAAATTATTAATGCAAATTAAACATGAATTAAACTATCTGTTCATATTTATTCTTTTTTTTTCAGTTGTAATTACTTTGACTTCTCGTCACATTTGGTTATTTTTTATATTTTAAGCTTATTCTATAATATTAAAGTTTCGAATATTTAAGAAGCATTTCATGTTTTTTTTCTGGTTAAGTGGGAAGTTATTGTTAAGTTTAATAAGAATATTATTTTTTTAAAAGATGACGTGGTTGTAAATATATTTTTTTTCATATTTACTATTATATTTTATGAGTTTTATAAAAGATGTTTTTGATTTTATCCAACATTTTTTGTTTTATATATTTATTTTGTTTAAATAGTTTACAGCAAATTTATGTTCAATTTTTTTTCTTAGATTAATTGATTTATTATATGTTTTTGTTGATAGTTATAATTTGTTAAATTTTCATAATCATCTTTTTATTAAAAAATAGATATCTGCAGTTGGCAGGAGAACCGTTGAAAATTTAGTGATATGTATACTACATAGCAAGTAATATTTCACAATAAATGCCACCACAGGAAAGAGTGAAGAAGTAAGGAAGAGATAATCCTAACTTTATTGAGAATTATTACAAGATGTACAAACATTTTACTTACGTACCTACTGACGACTTAATAACTATTCTTATTCAAATAGTTTTTCAAAAAGACAAGTGCATTTAAGTTAAGAGTCGAGATTCATCTTAAATAAGAATATTTCCGATTTATTGAAGGTGATGTATCTCATTATGATAATAAAATTATAAAAAGAAGCACGTAAGCATATTTCTTAATATGAAATATTAATTATAAAAGTGCTGCGCGTAAAAGAAGTGCTTCGCACCTTATAATAATTTTTATTTTCTTTTTTTAATCTCTTTGTATTTAATTTATTATTTTATTCTAATTATTTTTTGCATTTTTAAGTTGTTTTATAATATCATTTATTTTTCTTAATTATAATATTTTTAGAGATTTTTATTTTATTTCTAAAATGATATCTTTAATTGTTTATATTAAAAGATTTTTTATATTCATATAATTATTTTTAATTTTTTTAATTCATAGTACTAAAATATTTTGTGTAACATAATAGTTTTTTAATTATATTTTAACATTTTTTTAAACTTTTTTAAATTTTTTAATTTTAAATCTTTTTTTTTAAATAATAAAATTAATTTATCAATTTTTATTTCAATATAATTAGTTTCTATATACTAAATTGTTTTTTAATATTTATAAATGGATAACAATCAATGTCCAAACTGTGAAGAGTAATTTGATTAAGACAAGCGAGTGTCTAAGCAATTACCATGTGGTTGCATTTCATGTTTGAAGTGTTTTAAGACAGTGTTTCGACTTATAAAAAAAATTGAATGCGTCTTACATAACTAAGTTTTTAACATCAATCCTGACTAGTTACAAGGACATGTAGTTTAAGAGCCAGTTCAATAAAACATACCAATTCAGTAAAATGAATTAATTGATTAAGAGCAATTCAATGAGTAGTTCAAGTGGTTACAGGATTAATACACTTAGAAGTTTAATTACTAACTTATGATGAGAGAAGTTATTTCGGAAAGTTCACAGCTTATGAAGCATATCCAATCGTTATCAGTTCAATCAATATTTAAATCTTTAATAGACTCGTTTTCTATTAGCAACAGTAAATTAGAAAATCTATTATAACGTTTATCTTAGCTTAAAGACTCAAACAATGTTTAATAATTTTAAGATTAAAGAATGGAGTAGTAATAATAGTAAAGACAAAATAGTCAAGCTTAAGAATAATTCAAGTAAATTTTATGAGAAATATAAAATTTTAAGAGAGATTAGAGACAGCAAATGGACATTTAAGCTTTAAGAAGCAATATTTAGTCATGTCAATTCAATCTTTTCAGCTATTTAAAAGAGAATGCCAACGGAAAATACTTAACTTTGAAAAAAGCAGAGTAGTTAGTAGAAAAGTTTTTCAAGTAATTCAAAGTAGTAAGGGGTCTTAGTCAAGTAGCAAAGCATATAGATAACTAAAAAGGTTAGGCAAACGTTTAAATCAAGGAACAAAAACTTATTTAAGAATCTTAAAATATCCAGTATTAAAATTAAGATTAAGTAATTGATTAACAATAAAGAAACTAATAAGTTCAGTTAAAAGATGTTTTAGTTAAGCTAGATATTTCATAAAAAGAGAAATAAATTATTGAAGCAAGAGAGTTAGTCTAAGTAATAGAGTAAAGAGTAGTGAATCTTAAAAATGAGTTTAAGAATGAAAGCCAAGTAATAAAAGTATGTAATGAGCAATAAAACTTACTCAAGTATGTAATATCTGATTTCTCAAATTTAACATTTGACAAGTTAAATTAGTTCTTAAACCAAATAAAAGATGAGAATTTCAATATATAAAATTTGAAATACAATCCATTAAACAAGCCAGGATTAATCACTTAAGGTCAAATCTTGTTAAAATTACCATAAGTAACTGACTAAAAAATTCCAAACAAGTTAATTTAGATTATGCAACTTTGTAAATCACAACAGGGATTATCTCAATTAGCCTCAAACTCGCTAACAATGTTAAACTACTTGAACTTCGCGTTCACCAATTAGAATTTCTCAAACACCGACCTATCTAATGCTAATCTCTCGGACACCACCTTCACAAATTGTAACTTCGTTAATTCCAACTTAACATAATCCAACCTCCACAACGCAAAATTCATCAACTGTGACCTCTCAAATTCCAATCTAACCTCAATATCTTCTGAGCACCCTCATATATACACTGGACACTCCTCTTATGTAACATCGGTTGCCATCTCACCAAACAATGAGTTCATCGTATCGGGAAGTTGATGATAATACGGTGAGACTATGGGACGTCAAGACAGGTACCTGTAAGACCATGAGTGGTCACACTAGTTATGTATGATCTGTGGCTATATCCAGTGATTCAGAGTTCATCGTATCGGGAAGTCATGATTATACGGTGAGACTATGGGACGTCAAGACAGGTACCTGTAAGACCATGAGTGGTCACACTAGTCATGTATGATCTG
Source organism: Loxodes magnus (assembly GCA_946699065.1). Lineage (NCBI taxonomy): Eukaryota > Ciliophora > Karyorelictea > Loxodida > Loxodidae > Loxodes > Loxodes magnus. Next base: position 12,994 of record CAMPDV010002546.1, on the reverse strand, counting down.
TGGCTATATCCAGTGATTCAGAGTTCATCGTATCGGGAAGTTATGATTATACGGTGAGACTATGGGACGTCAAGACAGGTACCTGTAAGACCATGAGTGGTCACACTAGTCATGTATGATCTGTGGCTATATCCAGTGATTCAGAGTTCATCGTATCGGGAAGTTATGATTATACGGTGAGACTATGGGACGTCAAGACAGGTACCTGTAAGACCATGAGTGGTCACACTAGTCATGTATGATCTGTGGCTATATCCAGTGATTCAGAGTTCATCGTATCGGGAAGTCATGATAATACGGTGAGACTATGGAACTCTAAGACTTAATAATGTATAAAGGTATTTTCGGGTCACACATCTTATGTCTTTTCGATAATATTCTCGAGTAACAACAAGTATATCTTATCTGGATCACATGATAAGAGTATAAGAATATGAAATATCAATAATGGATAATGTGTATGTGTCTTAAACAATTTGGATTATGCAGGAAGTTTATCTCTCTCTAGGGACAACAATTGGCTGGTATCGAGCACAAGTTATTTAGGTTTTGGAAGTTCAACAAGTAATTACGTTATTAGAAGATGGAATTTAGGAAGGATATTGAATGGAGAATAAGCAACTAACTAATAATAGGTAAGTTTAAATTTAACACATCACATTTATATAGACTGACTGGAATAAAGTATATGCTGACTATGGTTTGCGATTTTAGAATTGCACTATGACTAACATAACAATGAGTGTGGAGGACAAGTAGAGATATATCAAGTGAGCTTTATGATTTTAATCTATTTAAACTATTTATTATTTACATTTAAGAATTTAAATTTTTCTAAGTATTTATGTTAGTTATTTTCATTTTCTTATTATTATTATTATAAGTAAATTTTAAAAATTTTCTAAGACTTTGTATTTTTTCTAAGTCTTTTTATTTAATTTAGTTATTTTTATTAATATTTTATTTTAATTTAAATTTAAAATAAAGTGTAATAGAAATTTTCAAATTTCCAAGGGTTTTAAATTTTTTTTGAAGTAAGTACCAGAGCTAAAATATTTAAATTTTCTAGTCTTAGTAAAAATTTTTGAAGTATATACTAGAGTAAAAATATTTAAAGTTTTCCGTTGTTAGGAAAAATTTTTGAAGTATGTACTCAGCTAAAAAGTTTTAAATTTCCAAGTGTTTGAAAATTTTTTGAAGTATGTATTAGATTTAAAAATTTTCAGATTTTTCTAGTGTCAGAAAAATTTTTGAGGTATATGCTCAGCTAAACACTTTTAATTTGCAAGTGTTAAAATTTTTTTTGAATTATGTACTAGAGCCAAATAATTTTTAAATTTTATGGCGTCAGGAAAAATTTTTGAAGTACATACTAGACTAAAAAGTTTTAAATTTCCAAGTGTCGAAAAATTTTTGAAGTATGTACTTAGCTAAAAAATTTTTAAATTTTCTAGTGTTAGGAAAAATTTTGAGTTATGTGTTAGAGCTAAAATTTTTTTAATTTGCTATAAAATTTAATTACGGTTGTTACTATTTTTAAGTAGTATTATGTGTTTTTACGATAGGAAAAATTTACTGTACTGCATTTAATGTGCAGCAGATTAAAATTTTCATGAGTTAGAAGCCTGAAAATGGCGAAAAACGTCAAAGCCTTTTTTTGCTCAGCGTTTTACACTATAGGGCTGAGTTGGGACGGAACAAGCTGGGGGAATTCGGGATAAGTAGGAGGTCATAAAGGAATAAATTTTTTCAAGAACAATTTTAAAAGCATAAAAGGTTTTTGATTTTGGTTTTGAATTTTTTGATTTTGGTTTTGAAATTTTGGATTTGGGTTGAAAACTTTCGATTTTGTATTTACTTTTGAAGATTTAAGTTTTGGTTTTGCAAGTTTTTGTTTTTTTTTGATTTGAAAATTTTAGATTTTGTTGCATGATAAAAATTTTAAGAATTGGGTTTTGGTATTTTTTTTGATTTTTAGAGCTAAATGAAAGGCGAATAAGAGTATTTATAGCATTAAATCGTGAAAAATTTAATTTTGTTTTTTTGCTCAGCTTTTTACACTGCAAGACTTTTTTCGGACGGAACAAACTGAGGGAAATCGGGATAGATAAAGGTCAGAAAGGAACAAATTTTCCAAAAAAGTTTAAAAATATAAAAGGGTTTTGAGAATAAATGGAATTAAAAAAGATAAAGGATATAATTTTTGATTTTGGTTTCGAAATGTTTTGATTTTGGGTTGTGATAATTTTTTTGATTTTTAGAGTTAATAAATGTAGAAAAAGATCTTGAAATACAAATAAAAAAAAATCTACTAAGAAGAAATATTTCAAAAATAAGAAACAAATAAATTAAATAAAAAATATGCTAAAAAAAGTAAGAAATGATATCTAAAAAGGTGGGAGCTGAGATTAACCTTTTTAATCATACTTTCTGGTTTTATGGATAGGAACAAAATCCTTTAATGAAGTGAAAAAGTCCCTGGTAAAAGTCAACCTTTGCAAGGGAAAACCTTCCTCTTGATTATCCACTCCTGTTAGGGTGTCGAAGACTGACTGCCAATAATGATGGAGCTACTGGAAGCTGCTTTTCGAAAACAAAAGGATATACCCGATATCCCATGAAGACAGTGTTGGGATCGTAAAATGAAAAGAAGTTGAAGTCCAAAACTTATTCAGCTTAAAAATAAATTAAAGTCAAAGTAAAAGATATAATTTTTTGCAAAATGAATAAAAGCAAAACAAGAATTAAAAGTAACTTTTAATTAAAAATATGAAAGTTAATATAAAAAATAAGATAATAATAAGATTATATTCATAGTGAAATTTAGAAAAATAAAGAAAAAAAAACTGAAGTGTTGCTAAAAAAAGATGATCTTAGATATAAAATTAGTAAAGTAAGAAAAGAAAAAAGAATTAAAGCTTTTAGAAATACTAAAACTTAGAGATAAAAAGAAGTTATAAGTATTTAGAAAAGTGAGGAAGTAAAGTAAGAAAAGAAGAAAGAATTAAAGCTTTTAGAATAACTAAAACTTAGAGATAAAAAGAAGTTATAAGTATTTAGAAAAGTGAGGAAGTAAAGTAAGAAAAGAAGATAGATCTTCAGTTTTAATATTACTAAAACTTAGAGATAAAAAGAATTTATAAGTATTTAGAAAAGTGAAGAAGTAAAGTAAGAAAAGAAGATAGAATTAAAGCTTTTAGAAATTCTAAAACTTAGAGATAAAAAGAAGTTATAAGTATTTAGAAACGTGAGGAAGTAAAGTAAGAAAAGAAGATAGAATTAAAGCTTTTAGAATAACTTAAACTTAGAGATAAAAAGAAGTTATAAGTATTTAGAAAAGTGAGGAAGTAAAGTAAGAAAAGAAGATAGAATTAAAGCTTTTAGAATAACTAAAACTTAGAGATAAAAAGAAGTTATAAGTATTTAGAAAAGTGAGGAAGTAAAGTAAGAAAAGAAGATAGAATTTCAGCTTTTAGAATAACTAAAACTTAGAGATAAAAAGAAGTTATAAGTATTTAGAAAAGTGAGGAAGTAAAGTAAGAAAAGAAGATAGAATTAAAGCTTTTAGAAATACTAAAACTTAGAGATAAAAAGAAGTTATAGATATTTAGAAAAGTGAGGAAGTAAAGTAAGAAAAGAAGAAAGAATTAAAGCTTTTAGAAATTCTAAAACTTAGAGATAAAAAGAAGTTATAAGTATTTAGAAAAGTGAGGAAGTAAAGTAAGAAAAGAAGATAGAATTAAAGCTTTTAGAAATACTAAAACTTAGAGATAAAAAGAAGTTATAAGTATTTAGAAAAGTGAGGAAGTAAAGTAAGAAAAGAAGATAGAATTAAAGCTTTTAGAAATTCTAAAACTAAGAGATAAAAAGAAGTTATAAGTATTTAGAAAAGTGAGGAAGTAAAGTAAGAAAAGAAGAAAGAATTAAAGCTTTTAGAAATTCTAAAACTTAGAGATAAAAAGAAGTTATAAGTATTTAGAAAAGTGAGGAAGTAAAGTAAGAAAAGAAGATAGAATTAAAGCTTTTAGAAATACTAAAACTTAGAGATAAAAAGAAGTTATAAGTATTTAGAAAAGTGAGGAAGTAAAGTAAGAAAAGAAGATAGAATTTCAGCTTTTAGAATAACTAAAACTTAGAGATAAAAAGAAGTTATAAGTATTTAGAAAAGTGAGGAAGTAAAGTAAGAAAAGAAGATAGAATTAAAGCTTTTAGAAATTCTAAAACTTAGAGATAAAAAGAAGTTATAAGTATTTAGAAAAGTGAGGAAGTAAAGTAAGAAAAGAAGAAAGAATTAAAGCTTTTAGAAATACTAAAACTTAGAGATAAAAAGAAGTTATAAGTATTTAGAAAAGTGAGGAAGTAAAGTAAGAAAAGAAGATAGAATTTCAGCTTTTAGAATAACTAAAACTTAGAGATAAAAAGAAGTTATAAGTATTTAGAAAAGTGAGGAAGTAAAGTAAGAAAAGAAGATAGAATTAAAGCTTTTAGAAATTCTAAAACTTAGAGATAAAAAGAAGTTATAAGTATTTAGAAAAGTGAGGAAGTAAAGTAAGAAAAGAAGAAAGAATTAAAGCTTTTAGAAATACTAAAACTTAGAGATAAAAAGAAGTTATAAGTATTTAGAAAAGTGAGGAAGTAAAGTAAGAAAAGAAGATAGATTTTCAGTTTTAATATTACTAAAACTTAGAGATAAAAAGAATTTATAAGTATTTAGAAAAGTGAAGAAGTAAAGTAAGAAAAGAAGATAGAATTAAAGCTTTTAGAAATTCTAAAACTTAGAGATAAAAAGAAGTTATAAGTATTTAGAAAAGTGAGGAAGTAAAGTAAGAAAAGAAGATAGATTTTCAGTTTTAGAATAACTAAAACTTAGAGATAAAAAGAAGTTATAAGTATTTAGAAAAGTGAGGAAGTAAAGTAAGAAAAGAAGATAGAATTAAAGCTTTTAGAAATACTAAAACTTAGAGATAAAAAGAAGTTATAAGTATTTAGAAAAGTGAGGAAGTAAAGTAAGAAAAGAAGAAAGAATTAAAGCTTTTAGAAATACTAAAACTTAGAGATAAAAAGAAGTTATAAGTATTTAGAAAAGTGAGAAAGTAAAGTAAGAAAAGAAGATAGATCTTCAGTTTTAATATTACTAAAACTTAGAGATAAAAAGAAGTTATAAGTATTTAGAAAAGTGAAGAAGTAAAGTAAGAAAAGAAGATAGAATTAAAGCTTTTAGAAATTCTAAAACTTAGAGACAAAAAGAAGTTATAAGTATTTAGAAACGTGAGGAAGTAAAGTAAGAAAAGAAGATAGAATTAAAGCTTTTAGAATAACTAAAACTTAGAGATAAAAAGAAGTTATAAGTATTTAGAAAAGTGAGGAAGTAAAGTAAGAAAAGAAGATAGAATTAAAGCTTTTAGAATAACTAAAACTAAGAGATAAAAAGAAGTTATAGATATTTAGAAAAGTGAGGAAGTAAAGTAAGAAAAGAAGAAAGAATTAAAGCTTTTAGAAATTCTAAAACTTAGAGATAAAAAGAAGTTATAAGTATTTAGAAAAGTGAGGAAGTAAAGTAAGAAAAGAAGATAGAATTAAAGCTTTTAGAAATACTAAAACTTAGAGATAAAAAGAAGTTATAGATATTTAGAAAAGTGAGGAAGTAAAGTAAGAAAAGAAGATAGAATTAAAGCTTTTAGAATAACTAAAACTTAGAGATAAAAAGAAGTTATAGATATTTAGAAAAGTGAGGAAGTAAAGTAAGAAAAGAAGATAGAATTAAAGCTTTTAGAATAACTAAAACTTAGAGATAAAAAGAAGTTATAAGTATTTAGAAAAGTGAGGAAGTAAAGTAAGAAAAGAAGATAGAATTAAAGCTTTTAGAAATTCTAAAACTTAAAGATAAAAAGAAGTTATAAGTATTTAGAAAAGTGAGGAAGTAAAGTAAGAAAAGAAGATAGATCTTCAGTTTTAATATTTCTAAAACTTAGAAATAAAAAGAATTTATAAGTATTTAGAAAAGTGAAGAAGTAAAGTAAGAAAAGAAGATAGAATTAAAGCTTTTAGAATAACTAAAACTAAGAGATAAAAAGAAGTTATAAATATTTAGAAAAGTGAGGAAGTAAAGTAAGAAAAGAAGAAAGAATTAAAGCTTTTAGAAATACTAAAACTTAGAGATAAAAAGAAGTTATAAGTATTTAGAAAAGTGAGGAAGTAAAGTAAGAAAAGAAGATAGAATTTCAGCTTTTAGAATAACTAAAACTTAGAGATAAAAAGAAGTTATAAGTATTTAGAAAAGTGAGGAAGTAAAGTAAGAAAAGAAGAAAGAATTAAAGCTTTTAGAATAACTAAAACTTAGAGATAAAAAGAAGTTATAAGTATTTAGAAAAGTGAGGAAGTAAAGTAAGAAAAGAAGATAGAATTTCAGTTTTAATATAACTAAAACTTAGAGATAAAAAGAAGTTATAAGTATTTAGAAAAGTGAGGAAGTAAAGTAAGAAAAGAAGATAGAATTTCAGCTTTTTGAATAACTAAAACTTAGAGATAAAAAGATGTTATTAGTATTTAGAAAAGTGAGGAAGTAAAGTAAGAAAAGAAGATAGAATTAAAGCTTTTAGAAATACTAAAACTTAGAGATAAAAAGAAGTTATAGATATTTAGAAAAGTGAGGAAGTAAAGTAAGAAAAGAAGATAGAATTTCAGTTTTAATATAACTAAAACTTAGAGATAAAAAGAAGTTATAAGTATTTAGAAAAGTGAGGAAGTAAAGTAAGAAAAGAAGATAGAATTTCAGCTTTTTGAATAACTAAAACTTAGAGATAAAAAGATGTTATTAGTATTTAGAAAAGTGAGGAAGTAAAGTAAGAAAAGAAGATAGAATTAAAGCTTTTAGAAATACTAAAACTTAGAGATAAAAAGAAGTTATAAGTATTTAGAAAAGTGAGGAAGTAAAGTAAGAAAAGAAGATAGAATTAAAGCTTTTAGAAATACTAAAACTTAGAGATAAAAAGAAGTTATAAGTATTTAGAAAAGTGAGGAAGTAAAGTAAGAAAAGAAGAAAGAATTAAAGCTTTTAGAAATACTAAAACTTAGAGATAAAAAGAAGTTATAAGTATTTAGAAAAGTGAGAAAGTAAAGTAAGAAAAGAAGATAGATCTTCAGTTTTAATATTACTAAAACTTAGAGATAAAAAGAAGTTATAAGTATTTAGAAAAGTGAAGAAGTAAAGTAAGAAAAGAAGATAGAATTAAAGCTTTTAGAAATTCTAAAACTTAGAGACAAAAAGAAGTTATAAGTATTTAGAAACGTGAGGAAGTAAAGTAAGAAAAGAAGATAGAATTAAAGCTTTTAGAAATACTAAAACTTAGAGATAAAAAGAAGTTATAGATATTTAGAAAAGTGAGGAAGTAAAGTAAGAAAAGAAGATAGAATTTCAGTTTTAGAATAACTAAAACTTAGAGATAAAAAGAAGTTATAAGTATTTAGAAAAGTGAGGAAGTAAAGTAAGAAAAGAAGATAGAATTAAAGCTTTTAGAAATTCTAAAACTTAAAGATAAAAAGAAGTTATAAGTATTTAGAAAAGTGAGGAAGTAAAGTAAGAAAAGAAGATAGATCTTCAGTTTTAATATTTCTAAAACTTAGAAATAAAAAGAATTTATAAGTATTTAGAAAAGTGAAGAAGTAAAGTAAGAAAAGAAGATAGAATTAAAGCTTTTAGAATAACTAAAACTAAGAGATAAAAAGAAGTTATAAATATTTAGAAAAGTGAGGAAGTAAAGTAAGAAAAGAAGATAGAATTAAAGCTTTTAGAAATTCTAAAACTTAAAGATAAAAAGAAGTTATAAGTATTTAGAAAAGTGAGGAAGTAAAGTAAGAAAAGAAGATAGAATTTCAGTTTTAATATTACTAAAACTTAGAGATAAAAAGAAGTTATAAGTATTTAGAAAAGTGAGGAAGTAAAGTAAGAAAAGAAGATAGAATTTCAGTTTTAATATAACTAAAACTTAGAGATAAAAAGAAGTTATAAGTATTTAGAAAAGTGAGGAAGTAAAGTAAGAAAAGAAGAAAGAATTAAAGCTTTTAGAAATACTAAAACTTAGAGATAAAAAGAAGTTATAAGTATTTAGAAAAGTGAGGAAGTAAAGTAAGAAAAGAAGATAGATTTTCAGTTTTAATATTACTAAAACTTAGAGATAAAAAGAAGTTATAAGTATTTAGAAAAGTGAAGAAGTAAAGTAAGAAAAGAAGATAGAATTAAAGCTTTTAGAAATTCTAAAACTTAGAGACAAAAAGAAGTTATAAGTATTTAGAAACGTGAGGAAGTAAAGTAAGAAAAGAAGATAGAATTAAAGCTTTTAGAATAACTAAAACTTAGAGATAAAAAGAAGTTATAAGTATTTAGAAAAGTGAGGAAGTAAAGTAAGAAAAGAAGATAGAATTTCAGCTTTTTGAATAACTAAAACTTAGAGATAAAAAGATGTTATTAGTATTTAGAAAAGTGAGGAAGTAAAGTAAGAAAAGAAGAAAGAATTAAAGCTTTTAGAATAACTAAAACTTAGAGATAAAAAGAAGTTATAAGTATTTAGAAAAGTGAGGAAGTAAAGTAAGAAAAGAAGATAGAATTAAAGCTTTTAGAATAACTAAAACTAAGAGATAAAAAGAAGTTATAGATATTTAGAAAAGTGAGGAAGTAAAGTAAGAAAAGAAGAAAGAATTAAAGCTTTTAGAATAACTAAAACTTAGAGATAAAAAGAAGTTATAAGTATTTAGAAAAGTGAGGAAGTAAAGTAAGAAAAGAAGATAGAATTAAAGCTTTTAGAAATACTAAAACTTAGAGATAAAAAGAAGTTATAGATATTTAGAAAAGTGAGGAAGTAAAGTAAGAAAAGAAGATAGAATTAAAGCTTTTAGAATAACTAAAACTTAGAGATAAAAAGAAGTTATAAGTATTTAGAAAAGTGAGGAAGTAAAGTAAGAAAAGAAGATAGAATTAAAGCTTTTAGAAATTCTAAAACTTAAAGATAAAAAGAAGTTATAAGTATTTAGAAAAGTGAGGAAGTAAAGTAAGAAAAGAAGATAGAATTTCAGTTTTAATATTACTAAAACTTAGAGATAAAAAGAAGTTATAAGTATTTAGAAAAGTGAGGAAGTAAAGTAAGAAAAGAAGATAGAATTTCAGTTTTAATATAACTAAAACTTAGAGATAAAAAGAAGTTATAAGTATTTAGAAAAGTGAGGAAGTAAAGTAAGAAAAGAAGATAGAATTTCAGCTTTTTGAATAACTAAAACTTAGAGATAAAAAGATGTTATTAGTATTTAGAAAAGTGAGGAAGTAAAGTAAGAAAAGAAGATAGAATTAAAGCTTTTAGAAATACTAAAACTTAGAGATAAAAAGAAGTTATAGATATTTAGAAAAGTGAGGAAGTAAAGTAAGAAAAGAAGAAAGAATTAAAGCTTTTAGAATAACTAAAACTAAGAGATAAAAAGAAGTTATAAATATTTAGAAAAGTGAGGAAGTAAAGTAAGAAAAGAAGAAAGAATTAAAGCTTTTAGAAATACTAAAACTTAGAGATAAAAAGAAGTTATAAGTATTTAGAAAAGTGAGAAAGTAAAGTAAGAAAAGAAGATAGATTTTCAGTTTTAATATTACTAAAACTTAGAGATAAAAAGAAGTTATAAGTATTTAGAAAAGTGAGGAAGTAAAGTAAGAAAAGAAGATAGAATTAAAGCTTTTAGAAATACTAAAACTTAGAGATAAAAAGAAGTTATAAGTATTTAGAAAAGTGAGGAAGTAAAGTAAGAAAAGAAGAAAGAATTAAAGCTTTTAGAAATACTAAAACTTAGAGATAAAAAGAAGTTATAAGTATTTAGAAAAGTGAGAAAGTAAAGTAAGAAAAGAAGATAGATCTTCAGTTTTAATATTACTAAAACTTAGAGATAAAAAGAAGTTATAAGTATTTAGAAAAGTGAAGAAGTAAAGTAAGAAAAGAAGATAGAATTAAAGCTTTTAGAAATTCTAAAACTTAGAGACAAAAAGAAGTTATAAGTATTTAGAAACGTGAGGAAGTAAAGTAAGAAAAGAAGATAGAATTAAAGCTTTTAGAAATACTAAAACTTAGAGATAAAAAGAAGTTATAGATATTTAGAAAAGTGAGGAAGTAAAGTAAGAAAAGAAGATAGAATTAAAGCTTTTAGAATAACTAAAACTTAGAGATAAAAAGAAGTTATAAGTATTTAGAAAAGTGAGGAAGTAAAGTAAGAAAAGAAGAAAGAATTAAAGCTTTTAGAATAACTAAAACTTAGAGATAAAAAGAAGTTATAAATATTTAGAAAAGTGAGGAAGTAAAGTAAGAAAAGAAGATAGAATTAAAGCTTTTAGAATAACTAAAACTAAGAGATAAAAAGAAGTTATAGATATTTAGAAAAGTGAGGAAGTAAAGTAAGAAAAGAAGAAAGAATTAAAGCTTTTAGAATAACTAAAACTTAGAGATAAAAAGAAGTTATAAGTATTTAGAAAAGTGAGGAAGTAAAGTAAGAAAAGAAGATAGATCTTCAGTTTTAATATTTCTAAAACTTAGAAATAAAAAGAAGTTATAAGTATTTAGAAAAGTGAAGAAGTAAAGTAAGAAAAGAAGATAGAATTAAAGCTTTTAGAATAACTAAAACTAAGAGATAAAAAGAAGTTATAAATATTTAGAAAAGTGAGGAAGTAAAGTAAGAAAAGAAGAAAGAATTAAAGCTTTTAGAAATACTAAAACTTAGAGATAAAAAGAAGTTATAAGTATTTAGAAAAGTGAGGAAGTAAAGTAAGAAAAGAAGATAGAATTTCAGCTTTTAGAATAACTAAAACTTAGAGATAAAAAGAAGTTATAAGTATTTAGAAAAGTGAGGAAGTAAAGTAAGAAAAGAAGAAAGAATTAAAGCTTTTAGAATAACTAAAACTTAGAGATAAAAAGAAGTTATAAGTATTTAGAAAAGTGAGGAAGTAAAGTAAGAAAAGAAGAAAGAATTAAAGCTTTTAGAAATACTAAAACTTAGAGATAAAAAGAAGTTATAAGTATTTAGAAAAGTGAGGAAGTAAAGTAAGAAAAGAAGATAGATTTTCAGTTTTAATATTACTAAAACTTAGAGATAAAAAGAATTTATAAGTATTTAGAAAAGTGAAGAAGTAAAGTAAGAAAAGAAGATAGAATTAAAGCTTTTAGAAATTCTAAAACTTAGAGATAAAAAGAAGTTATAAGTATTTAGAAAAGTGAGGAAGTAAAGTAAGAAAAGAAGATAGAATTAAAGCTTTTAGAATAACTTAAACTTAGAGATAAAAAGAAGTTATAAGTATTTAGAAAAGTGAGGAAGTAAAGTAAGAAAAGAAGATAGAATTAAAGCTTTTAGAAATACTAAAACTTAGAGATAAAAAGAAGTTATAAGTATTTAGAAAAGTGAGGAAGTAAAGTAAGAAAAGAAGAAAGAATTAAAGCTTTTAGAAATACTAAAACTTAGAGATAAAAAGAAGTTATAAGTATTTAGAAAAGTGAGAAAGTAAAGTAAGAAAAGAAGATAGATCTTCAGTTTTAATATTACTAAAACTTAGAGATAAAAAGAAGTTATAAGTATTTAGAAAAGTGAAGAAGTAAAGTAAGAAAAGAAGATAGAATTAAAGCTTTTAGAAATTCTAAAACTTAGAGACAAAAAGAAGTTATAAGTATTTAGAAACGTGAGGAAGTAAAGTAAGAAAAGAAGATAGAATTAAAGCTTTTAGAATAACTAAAACTTAGAGATAAAAAGAGGTTATAAATATTTAGAAAAGTGAGGAAGTAAAGTAAGAAAAGAAGATAGAATTAAAGCTTTTAGAATAACTAAAACTTAGAGATAAAAAGAGGTTATAAATATTTAGAAAAGTGAGGAAGTAAAGTAAGAAAAGAAGAAAGAATTAAAGCTTTTAGAATAACTAAAACTTAGAGATAAAAAGAAGTTATAAGTATTTAGAAAAGTGAGGAAGTAAAGTAAGAAAAGAAGATAGAATTAAAGCTTTTAGAATAACTAAAACTAAGAGATAAAAAGAAGTTATAGATATTTAGAAAAGTGAGGAAGTAAAGTAAGAAAAGAAGAAAGAATTAAAGCTTTTAGAAATTCTAAAACTTAGAGATAAAAAGAAGTTATAAGTATTTAGAAAAGTGAGGAAGTAAAGTAAGAAAAGAAGATAGAATTAAAGCTTTTAGAAATACTAAAACTTAGAGATAAAAAGAAGTTATAGATATTTAGAAAAGTGAGGAAGTAAAGTAAGAAAAGAAGATAGAATTAAAGCTTTTAGAATAACTAAAACTTAGAGATAAAAAGAAGTTATAAGTATTTAGAAAAGTGAGGAAGTAAAGTAAGAAAAGAAGATAGAATTAAAGCTTTTAGAAATTCTAAAACTTAAAGATAAAAAGAAGTTATAAGTATTTAGAAAAGTGAGGAAGTAAAGTAAGAAAAGAAGATAGAATTTCAGTTTTAATATTACTAAAACTTAGAGATAAAAAGAAGTTATAAGTATTTAGAAAAGTGAGGAAGTAAAGTAAGAAAAGAAGATAGAATTTCAGTTTTAATATAACTAAAACTTAGAGATAAAAAGAAGTTATAAGTATTTAGAAAAGTGAGGAAGTAAAGTAAGAAAAGAAGATAGAATTTCAGCTTTTTGAATAACTAAAACTTAGAGATAAAAAGATGTTATTAGTATTTAGAAAAGTGAGGAAGTAAAGTAAGAAAAGAAGATAGAATTAAAGCTTTTAGAAATACTAAAACTTAGAGATAAAAAGAAGTTATAGATATTTAGAAAAGTGAGGAAGTAAAGTAAGAAAAGAAGAAAGAATTAAAGCTTTTAGAATAACTAAAACTAAGAGATAAAAAGAAGTTATAAGTATTTAGAAAAGTGAGGAAGTAAAGTAAGAAAAGAAGATAGAATTAAAGCTTTTAGAAATTCTAAAACTTAAAGATAAAAAGAAGTTATAAGTATTTAGAAAAGTGAGGAAGTAAAGTA
>CAMPDV010002545.1:0-62507 GCA_946699065.1 Loxodes magnus | reverse complement strand
GAAAGTAAAGCCTCAAGTCAGAAAAAATTTTAACTTAAATATTTATTTTTATTTAATTTCTGCAATAATTTCAGAAATTTTCTTTGAAAATTTAGAAAACTATGAAAATATTTTAAATCATTATAACTAAAATCTACTAAATCTTTGCAATTATCTAGGAAGAAATATCTAATTATCTAAGATTATGATTGGCTTATTTATAATAAGATTGAAGCTTTAGCATCATATAGACTATTAATAGTGTCATTAAGCTACTATATATATTTAAAATTCTTAGAATTAAAGCATTCTCCAGTTTTATAATTCCATTTTTAAATCACTTTGAATATATTAATTTAATAAAGGAAAAGGACTAATGTAAGCTGTATAGTTATATCTAATTAAGGATTATACTAAGATTAAAAAAATTTAATATATCTTATATGATATAAAGATAACTACGATCTATAATTAGAGTAGGCTATATAATACTGGGTATAGTAAAATCAGATATTCAATTGTAAATCTAAATAATTAAATAAAAGCTTGGCTCATTATATAAGTTAATTAATTAAAAATACTAAAATATAGTAAATTAATTCTATTTCTAGTTCACTCTCATAAATATTATGTAGATATTTGTTAGGGTAAAATTTAGAGAAAATTAAAAAGAATATGAAAAATAAATAATAATAAGCTTTAAATTTAAGTTGGTAAAGTTAAAAAGTATTGTAAGATTTAAAATAGTTTGAATAATAAAAATGTACCTATTAAATTACAGTATATTAGGTAGAATATAATATAATAAAATATAGCTATATAAGCAAAGCAATAAATGATAATAAAAATTTGAACTTAAAATAAATGAGAGAAAAGAAAAAATAGCAAAATTAAGTTAAATATCTATTTTTTTAAGATAAATTGTTGTATTTTTTATTTAGCATCATAAATTAAAATATGATATTTAAACATTCTTAATCATATCAAAAGCAACTTATTTAAATAAAAGTAGATTCAAGTATTGCTAATTTAGTTAAAAAATAAAAGAAATATTACATTTAGATTACTTATAGATATTTGATAATTAATTGTTTAATTTAAATATAATTGGAATATCTATAACAGAGAAATTATATAATCAGCTTAATTTATTCTTATCCTATAATTGTCATTAGATTTTATAATAAAAGATCCAAATTAGTTATAAAGTACATACTTTATTTAGTTAATTTAAAATAAGAATATTCATTATAAAATATCTTTAGCTTTAAGTTTGAAGGTATTCTAAGGAGCTTATATTATTTTATTAGTGTATATAATTTAAGTTTTAGACTCCCTTTATATTAATTTATCTATATTCTTTTGATATGATTAAGAAAAAATTATTACCATTCATTTATAAAATTCTGGATATTTTTTATTTATTTTAATGGGTTTTATCACATGGTTGATAAATTGAGATAGTGTAGTTATAGATACTGAAATTAAGATATTCTTAAAAATATTTATTTGCTCTCATGGTAATATCTTTCACAAGTTTTGGGTACACAATCTTAGATTAATGCATAGGCTAGATAGGAGCATTAAGGAATAAAAGCTTAATATCAATTATGTGATTTATCTCATCTCCAAATAGCAATTTTTATATTATCTTATAAAATTAAAATTAAAAATAGCTTAAATGTTTTGTATCTCTTCTTCTACTAAAGCTAAAGAAAATAAAAATTTAGTTAATTGGGTAATTAAATAAAAATTATATTAGACAATTAATAATAAAAAGGCTAATAATAGAATTTTTAATTTGCTAGCATGGAACTTAAAAATCAAACTTTAATACATTTTTTTTAATTTTTCTTTGAAAAATTAAATTTTGGGAGTATTTAGTTAACTATAAAAAGATCTTCCATCAATGAAAATCTAAAAAATTTAGGTTTTAATAGAAAAGCTTTAATTTTTCTCTATCTTTACCTAATTAGAATATAGATGAGGCTATATTATATATAAGCTAGAATTTTAGTCTAAGTGTAATATGCATAATCTTTATACTTTAATTAATTTTAAAGAATGAAAATCTATTCTTAATTTTTAAGCAAATAAAATAAAATCCGTTTATAGCTCTGTTATATAAAAAAATTTAACTAACCTGCTAAAAGAATAAAAAGTAAGTTATTTAAAAAATTATAAAAGGTTGTTTTGTATTTGCCCTGCTCACACTCTAAATTCTAGATCTAGTAATAGGAGAGATTTAAATTCTAAAGTTTTATTAGCTCTATTATTCTCTATAAGCTATTCTATTTTTTACATTTGGCATTTCTTCAAAAAAGCTAACTAAATTAAATTAAAGTATAAGTATCGTTAAATCTAAAACTTTGGATTTTATTTTATTTTAAATTTATTAACATCAAACTTTCATTAAAATTTGGTTAAAATCTTCTAATTTAAAATAAAATTAGAGGCTTACTGTAAATTTTAAAAATAAAGGTTAAAATATCCTAATTTTAATAGTTATGATTTAAAGTTAAATTAGAATAAAAATAGTTTCAAATAATCATAATTAAGCAAATTATTTTTTAAGAGTATTTTTAATTTTAGGTTTTTAAATATTAAATTAATTTAAAGCTTAGTTAATTATTTACCCTTATTTTTCAAAATGATATCTAAAAAAGCTATCCTAGTTATTAGTGTTTTCTGGCTTGTTAGCTTTCTATTTATATATACTAACTAGTTTTAGTAAGTCTCGAAAGAAGATCTTTATTATAGAATTGAGCAAAGTTCGGTTAATAATAAATTAAATTTGTAACTATAGAATGAAGTTCAGGTTAAAGGAAGATTATTTTGGGAAGAAAATGAATAAACTCGAACAGATTCTAAGATTGAGAAAAAAGAAATAATAAAGCATAGTCAAATTTCCAAAAATAGGCTATTAAGTAAAGATTAAGAAAGTTCAGCTAGAAATGATTTAAAATCTATAAGAGATTCTAATAATAAAATCGCTAAAACTTAGTATTAATAAACCGAAGTTTAATAAAACTAAAATCTTTTGAATTATGCAGACATTCAGCAAGGTAAAACAGAGTTTGACAAAATTTAAAAAGGTAAACTACAATTAAATGAAACCAAAGAGAAAATCTAAATTTCAATAAAGGAATCGTTTAAAAAAAAGAACAAAAAAGAAAGCAGTAATATTTAAGATTGAAATTAATAGCTTTAGTTGGAAGGCTTCAATAACTCCGAAAGTGAATCTTAAAATGAAATAAAAGGAAGAAATATAAAATTTCTTTCAAATGAAAATAATTTAACTTCTAGTCATTAAATTACATAAGCAAACAAACAAATTATTAAAAAAACCCAGCTACGAAAATAAAGTTAGTTTGTAAAATCATAAAAAGAAAAGAATTACCTAACCAACATTAAAAAAAAATATGAGAAGAAAAAAGGATTGAAGCTTAATCTAACTACTGAAGAAATATTGAAAAAACACGGATATACTTATTTAAAAGAAGTTATTTATTTCTAATGAAAAGAAGGAGATTAAGAAATTGAAAAGCCAAGCTAAATACTAGAAATGTATGATCAAATTAAGCATTGCAAGTAAATAAACTCTACTTATCTCTGGGAAAATTCTAAAATACCTAAAAAAAGATATTATACAATATCAGCGACTCCTTCTGTTTATACTTTCTTCTTACCTTTAGCAGGAATTAATTTCAAAATATGTGGTTACGAACCTGTGTACTTTTTATAAGGAAAACCGGAAGACTGATAAAAACCTAATAATAAGGAACATATAGAATGACTCAAAAATTAGGGGTTTAAAATAAATTTTCTAGATATAACCCCTTCTTCTCTATTTAAGTCGAACTTGACTGAATTGAAAAGCTGAAGTTAGATTTTAAGACTTTTCATTCCTTTATTTTTCAAACCTCAAGATTTTTTATTACAAGGTGATGCAGATGCGGTTCAATTTAATTGTATGGACTTTCATAGACACAACTTAACAAAATTCAAATTTTTTCATACTTGAAGAAACTTTTATCAATCTAGTAAAAGATAATACAAGTTCAATGAAAAGAAAATATATCAAAGACTTTTATTTTATTATATGTCATATTATGCTGAAGATTTCGTTAAATTATTTTTTGATCGAGTTGATGCTTTTGATTGATCAGTTGAAGATAAAAAAAATTTTATTAAGACAAAAATGTAAGAAATCTTCAAAACTTAAAACTTATGAGTTGGATATGACGAACTTTTTATATCGAATAAAACTTAAGACTGATACGAAATGTAGGACTCTGCGGATTGACTCAGATCCGCTTACGAATCTTATGGACTTTAACCATCTAAATAAAAATTTTTTGGTGGAATAGATAAGAAAAATTCTTATATTAGTGAAAAATGTTACAATATGAAACATAATTGGCATCACTAAAGATGCTTCTCAAATATTGAAATAAGAAATTGAACTGGACTAGGTTAAACCTATAAGCGATGTGAGTTTTATCATTTCGATTGAAGAAATAAAGAAATTTTCAAGCATTTGCCATGGATTTTGACAGTGTAATTTGGTTGCAATTTCAGAAACGAGCTTCTTGAAATATCTAAACTCTGGGTTCAAAATGAGTTCGATTTTAGTTCCTTCCAAAAAAAATATGACAAAGCTTATTATTGAGATGACATTTATAATTATTTATCGAAGAGAAAAATTTAAGACATAGATAATTATAAATAAGACAAAAGTTTTCCAAAGTCTTAGCATGAAGATTATTTTTTAAAGATTAACTAATAATAATAAATTTTAACTTGCTTTTTATCTCTTTTTTTAAATGAAGCATGATAATTATTTCTAAAGAAATAATCCAACAATCAAAGCCCCAAAATTATTTTAAATCAATAAATTTGAAAATAGATCTACAAGCATATTTTAGCAATATGATAAACTTATCTAGAATAAAATTTTACTAAAGTCATTTATTTTATAATTTGCTATGCTTTTTATTAAATAGATCTAATTTAAAAATTTAAGATTCGTAGCTTTAATAAAAACATTTATTAGATATTTTAATATATATAAGAAAATCAATTTAATTTATAAAAATTACCAGTGAACAAATTAAGATAATTTTTAGATTAAGTTGAAGCAAAAATAAAAAGATAATTCTAAACTTTTTTATAAAGGTTAGTCTCTTTTAAAAGCTTAATTATTTAAATTTAAAATCCTATTTAAAATTATTTATTTAGCGATTTATAAAAATTATCATCTCATTAGATTAAAATAATCTTTGAAAATTATCAGATTTTATTTATCTATAAATAGAAATTAAGAATATTTTATAGCTTAAATAGGGATAAACAACTTAATTGGATTTATATTTTATGAATTTTTGCTTAGAGCGTTTAAAAAGCTAAGGATTTATAATTGTATTTCAAATTAAAAGTATCTTTAGAAATATTTTAAAACATGCTAAATCTAAAGCTTTATAAGCAAAGAAGAAATTGAAATATGATATTATATTTATTTTATTGACTAAAGATTTGCAACATCTAATCAAAAAACTTCATTTACTCTTTATTCATCTGTAACCAATCTTACTTAGAAAAAAATTAAGTGGAAATCATTTATAACAATTGGATTTCTTAATTTTAGCAAATTCGAGATTTAGATTTCTCTCATTAAGATAAATAAAAAAAAAAGGATTTTTGTTAATTACATTGCATAAAAAATAAATACTAAAACCTATTTCAAAATTTGTATCAATTACACTAAGAGATTTATCCTAAATCTAATTATAAGATATTTTAAATTTAGTATACAAACCTCAAAGATAAAATAAAGAGTTTTATATTTTGTCTTAAGCTATTCAATAAAATGAATCTTAGGATCTAAACTGTGTTAATCTAATCAAACTGTAAGGCAAGTTCTATTAGTTAAACTTTTACAATTTAACAAATAATAAAATAATAAGTTATTCTAAAGTCTATAGTACTTGAAGCAATTTATTAAATGTATTAGCTATATAAATTAATTTTAAGGCAAAAATGCTAAACTTAAAGAGAATTTGAGACTAGATGATTGCTATAAAAATTAAAAAAAAGCTTAGAAAATAAATAATTTATTTAATACAAGTTTACTATTTTTAAATTTTGTTTAGAAGTATTTATTTTATTAACTCTGATTAATGAGACTATCTTTCTTCAATGTTTAGTATATCATATCAAACAGCTTTTTAAACTTTAAGCTAGTACATATTATTTGTATTTAACCTCTATTTAGAAATTATATAAAGAATAATTTCAAAGCCTCACTCACTTCTTTTGAAAATAAAAAATTAGAAAATAAAGACTAAACATTGGTGTATTTAGTTATTTTTAGTGCAAGTATTGAAGTATAAGTATAAATAGAACTTTATATTTATATTTAAATTAAAATATAAGCATAGTTAAAGAATAGATAGAAAATTTATTAGAAACTATTCAAAGAATAGCTTGCTACTATATAAGCTGCTTCGTAAATAAAGTGTTAATTATATCTACCTTTTATATAAAATAAAATTGATATATAATTTATATAAAAGTATATATAGCTATCTATTTCAAAACTCAACCAAAAAATTATGCTATCATTTTATTCTTTAAACTTAGTATATGAGGAACGTTTGATATTCGAATGGGTTTAATAGTATGAATTATTTCTTTAATGTATAGCTTCAATTATTTATATTTAAAACTATTTTGTAGAACAATAAGAGTCAGCATCACTTAGTCCTTTTAATTTTCTAAAAGATTTTGCTTAGGACTTAATATTTTTGATGCTAAGGATTAAGATAGTGTAATTCCTAGAATAAAATAGATAAATTATATCTAGAGAATAAAATGCCACTATTAAGAGTAGAAATGTAATAATAGCTTTACTCTTAATTTTAAAATTTAATAACGAAATTTTTACTTTTAGGTTTAGAGTTCATATGAGATAATATACAAGCTTATTAAAGAAAAATTTAGAAATAGTCGATAAATTTAAATAAAGTGATATAAGTAAATAAACTAAATTAGAATATTAGTTTAAAACATCCATATATGATAATTAATAATAGAATGCATCATCTATTGAAATTTTCTTTAAGATGCAATTTAAGCAAATATAAAAAACCAGATAATTAAGGACTATCATTAGTGTATTAAAACTATAAAGGTAAATGATATTAATAAAATAATTGCTTGAAATTTTTAATCAGAGTAAGGATATAAAAAGTTAAATGGTTAAAATCCTTAATTTTTTAATATAAGAGAAAAATTCAATTATGAGAATATTAAGAACTATTTAGAAGAAAATTTATTATTTCTTTTATTGAACACTAACCTCTTAATTTAATTTGCTCTTATTTATGATCTAAAAGAATCATATCAAAGCATCATACTATCAACCGATATTTGAACTTAAAGGTTAAAAATAGTTAATTATTCTAACCCTTTACCGTCGAAGTTTTGGTTTTCTTTTTCAAAATAAAAGGTTTTCTAGTTAAAAATATATTAAGCAAAATGCTATTAAACTATCTCATGAAATTAGCTTTAAAAGTGTTAAATATCTACAAATTCTAAGGCTTCAAAAGAGAAAAATCGCATATTTATTTGATTATAGCTAAGAACCAGATTTTTACTAAGAGGAAATTCTATTTTCTTGATGAAGGCTACTATTTAAATTTTTAGCAGTTCAAATATTTTTAAGAAATACATACATTTAAATCAAGAAAGATAGAGTGAAATTTTATAAGCTTTAGCTTAATGAAAATAAACTAAAATTTAAAGTCTGAGCTAATACTATAGAGTTAACTTAAGAAATAATCGTATAATCAAAAATTTTTTAAGAGCGTGTAATATACGAAAGTTATGTAATGATAATTAAATCGGAATAATAATATTTAATATAGTCTTTAGAATTAATAAACTGAAAGAGAAACATTTATAATAAGGTCTTTTAAACTTAATTTTCAGCTAAGTTTAAAAATAATTGATTTTCTTCATTTTATACATTTCTAAATTCTAGCTTTCATATACTCTTTAATGCTAAATTTTTAAAGCTTTATAAAAGGCAAATCATTGTAATTTTTATAATTTTTAAGAAAAGAAGATTTTTAAGGATCCTAATGCATTTGATATAAAAGAGAATCTAGATAAATTTAATAAGATATAATGAGAATATGTAAGAAGTAATTAAAATAGCTAAGATACAAGATATTTTATAAGGAAAAGTGCTCTTAAAAGCATATGAAGCAGTTGAATGATATAAAGAGCTATAAAAATAAATTGCATAGTTTAATATCAATATCTATAACCTAATATAATATTATTTAAACTGTGCTAACGAAATGTTTAATATAAGTATATGTGGTATTTTAGCAATCATATCAAATGTACAGGTATTAAATAAGCTACTTTTGTCTTTTTTATGTCTCATTAAACTTTCTAAGAGAAAAATAAATTTTTCACTTATTTCACCACAAAAATTTTAAAGCAAGAGTCTTATTCATTTAAGTTAATTTAAATGCATATAAAGTATATTATTTTAATTGGACTAGAGATTAAGATAATAGAAGATTTAATGATAGCAAGGATATTTTAATTTGTTGATAGGGTGGAAAATTCGGATTTGAGGTAATTGAATTATGTGTTGGATAATTTGAGTTTTCATTAAAGTAGAGAATACCAAATATTCATGGTAATTCTTCTTTTCATAAAGTAAAACAAATAAATGGCTATTCGCAATTTACTCTTTATGATAATTATAACCTAAGCTTTAAGTTAGACTACTATGATTATTATTTATACTTCAAAGACTCTAGAAACTATGTTGTATTTATAAGATTAGATAAATAATAACTTTTTAAATGTGAAAGACTATCCTATAGAGCAAGTGAAGATTAAGAAAATAAACAATATAAGAGACCTAGTTAGCTTAACTTTGAGTAATTTAAAAATAATAGTTGATATCTCAGAAAGTAGCTAAATTACTAGCATCTTAAAAGGAATAAGTTATTAGAATAAGTTGCTTCATATTATCTGTTATAGAGATTTCCAAAATTCCTTTAGTTTAAATAGTATTAGCATTCTTCCAAGCTATGAAGATGAGGGATATGCAATACAAACTTATTTAAATACTTATTCACTTTAGAATATTTTCTTAATACACTAGGTACAATCGTAATATTCTTAGTCATTAGAGTTTTTAAACTTACAAGGAATAAAGAACTCATTTACTTTCAGAGATGTTAATAGCATTCCTTCAAACTTAATGTCTATTTTAAAAAATTCTGGATGCTCAGTTTTCATTATGAACGCAGATTAACAATCAACATTAAAAATTCTTTAAACTGCTGACGCTGCGAAACTTGCAACAGAAGGTTATGGTTGAATCCTGCCTGTTTAGTCAAGTTGAATTTTAGAAAAAACGATTGAAAACTTATAAATCTCTAAATCAGGGCTAATTGGATTCAATTCGTTCAACAAATACTCTAAGGACTATAACTCTTGAGTTTGGGATTACTTAGAATATTTCCTTAATATAGTTTATGGAAAGTTAAAAAGCTGATAGTTATACTAAGCTGGCTAATATTTTAAATAGTAGAATCTTGAAATTAGTATGCATAATATTTCAGCTTACAACAAGAAGCAGGATCAATTATAGAAAACTCACATTATTTAATAAGATCATATCTCAAAAATAAAAGAGGTTACTTGACCAGGAAATATAGAAATTACCCCTCCTAACAAGATAAACTTGACTTTTAGTTATACCTTAAACGAATGAAATTTTGACGGGTCTTACACTTGATTCGATGCTTAGCTTTAGTAAACAGTTTGATGTGGAGCTTATGATGTAAATTATAATTATAAAAAGGTATTACAAAATTATAATTTCTAGGCAGTAAAATTCAACTATAGCCAGTCTCTTTTTGAAAGATAGAATTACATCGATTTACTAGTAAATAAAGCTGATTAAATAAGTGCTGCTCATGTAGTTAAGGCTTCTGAAACTATTTACTCTACAATGCAGATTCTAGAAGAATTTTAGAAGCCAGTTCCTTCCTTTCTTACAGTTACGAATGATGATATAGCTTTGAAATCTGGGTTTGAAAGAATTACTTATAACTATGTGACTTCAGCAGATTTTGGGACTAAATTGCTTAAATTTGCCTAAAAGAACCATTGATACGAGATAGGTATTTATGTAGAGTAAATTTCAGAGTATACTGTTATTTCAGACTTTATTCTGGAGCATGCTAGCGATTTTGGTATTAAAATAGTTAGTAGTCCAGCTTTATAAATTTTCGAATGATGGATCATAAGAGGTGAAGAAGGACTTGAAGATAGGATTAAAGAATGATACTCGCTTATTGCGGATGAAATAGTGAAAAAGCAAATAAGAATTATAATTTGCTTGGCATGACTTGAATCATAAGTAGAAATAGGATATTAACTTTACCTTAAAGGAATCAAAAAGAATGATCTAATTTGGATAGGACATAACATGGGAAGATATGTCATTTATAGTCAATAGACATTAGAATGAGGAGATAGCTGGAGTTTGGATGTTTTCGCAGGAAATTAAATATTAGTACATCCTATAGCATGGAGAAATGAAATAGGACAAATTTAATGAGAATTCGCTTCTAAATGTGCAATAATGCTTCTTCCTGAATTCTAATGTTATTTCTTTGAAGAGCCATATATTATCGCATATGCATACGAAAATATAATATCTTAGGGTAAAGACTATAACGATCCAGAAATAATGTAAAACGCTATTAATAATGTAGATTTTGTAGGTTGTAGTGGAAGAGTAAAGTTTAAAGATCATTTTAGAACAGATGTTAACTTCTTGTTCAAAAGCTTGCAATAAGATTCTTAAGGAAATTGGGACTTCATTTATAATGGAAAATATTGTCCTGCATGTGCAATTGTCTGAGACTTTGAAATTGATATTCTTTATTTTAGTCAAACTACAATACCACCAAAAGATCATTTTACTTAATATGAAAATTGTAATTTTACAATTAGACATCTTTATGATTATGACTAGGGTAAAATGATCATAGACTTTATAATGATAGGAATGTCAGTGTTAAGCTTTTTTCTCTTAATAATAGGATACAAAATCTGAAGGGCAAGGGTCTATGAAAAAATTACCCAATACTACGAAAAAACTATGGAAGATGATTTCTTCTTTTTCATTCTTCTAATTCATAGTGGCTAGTACGTAGCTTTAGGACCTAATTTAAGATCATTAAATAATTTCTTGGAATAAATAATAAACTTTTTATCTCTCAATATAAAGGAAAGAGAAATATATAATATTGTATTTTGAATTTGCTTAGGAATCTCAGTTTTTTTCTTTCTGCTGCTTTTTAGTTTTTTCGGAAAACTAGAAATAAAATACGAAAACAGGTTTACGCGAATAATAGGCTTTTTATCTTTCTTGCTACTCCCTTTAATGGGTGAGTTATTATACATGCCTATTCTCTTTGTTCTGACTGACATGTTTATATGCATGCAAGGAGTTGACTAGAATCTGGATTAAAGCATAAGTTATAATGAATCTTTTCTAGAAAAGGACTGCTTTCTTTGATGTGGCTCAGACGAACACAAGCTTAAAGTAATCTTATCTTCTTTGGCTTTATTGCTTTTCTTTCCTCTTGCCTTTTTATCTAGACCACATTGATAAGATATGAAAGATACTTCCTTGCATATAAAGGAGAAACCTTTTAGCATTTTATTAAAAGCAAAGATATAATTGTTGCTAGTTACTATTAATAGAGTTCTAAAGATAGATTATAGATAACTTCATGGATTTCTTTTTACTTTTGTAGTCTTTGCTTATGCTATAATTTTATACAAAATGAGCCCTTATACATATGACCGTGCTAATGTATTCTAAGTAGCCATTTTAATAATAGTAGCTGTTGTAGGACTTTTTGCAACTATTGCTTAATATTTTAGCTCTAGTTTGAACATTATTTTTATTGCTACCATACTCATTATTTCAGCGTTTGTAGTTGGTATTTCAATGCTAATAATGAAAAAACGTTTTCCTTAGTATTTAAAACATGACCCCATAGATACCACTTTACTATTTAGATTTGCTTATAGGTGTGATGCTAAGGTTAGCATGCTAAAAAGTCACGTTGAAGTATAAAAGTCAAGAATAAACAAATTACAATTCCAAGGCACGCCAACATAGTATAACCACTCTTCTGAAAACTAAAATAGCTCTAAAATTGATATAATTCCACCTAATCCACAAAATTCACAGAACTTACACTGTGAAAAGGCAGATAAAAAGGATCTAGACTAACTCTAATTTAATGATAACCTCAATAACTAAGACAGTTCTCAAATTTTTTCTAAAATTAATTAAGATTAACAAATTAGAAAAATAAAGGCCAAAAATTTAAATTCAGATAAGAACTATAAAAAGAGGATCGAAGATAGTCAAGATTAGGATTAGCAGAATGAAGATTCATCTGATAATTTGGTAATTGAGACCATTGAAGATTAGATTTGATTTCAAATTTTTAATTTAATCTTTTCCATCTTAAGACAATTAATCTCTTATACTACTATCTCTTTAAGAAAGTCTACATCAATTTAAATTTATTTCTATATACATTGCTAAAATAGAGGGTTTGGGGAGTATTTTGATTAAGTATATTTATATTAGATAAAAATGAATGAAAAATTAAAAATTTGAATTAAGGTAAAAAGATATAAAGTCTAGCTTTATAGTAAACCTTTTGAAAGGATACAAATAAACATTTAACATATTAATAAGCATTAATTAACTATAAATGCATATAATCACCAGCATTCTTTATTGAATTTATAAAATTTCAATTAAATTTAAAGTTTGAAGTAAGTCTTTCTTAATACACGAAAGCTTTATTTTAGAATAGTTAGATTTATTCTTGTAAGAAAGGCTTCACTAAATTTATTAAACTGTAAATTATAAAAAATTTAAATAGCTAAGCATAAGAATATTTAAGGGAGGAATCTAACTGATTAAGCAAGAGTTAAATAAAATTTATTTTAGCTTTTAATATAAAAGAGCAATCCTAAGATAGGCTAAGGAAACAATATTACATTAACATTATCGAAATTAAATTCATACAATTAATTAGCTAAAAATTTTATGAAGGGGATATTTTTTATTTATTAAATAATAATATCATATTACGAAAGAATTAGTGATTAAGTTTGAATCATCGAATATATCCAAGTTTCTATTTTTAATTCCCTTTAAATTTTAAGGAATTTTAAGTTTCTAAATAAATATCTTTTTATACTCTTACTAAAATTATTTTTAAATTAATAATAAATATATACTCAAGTATCATAATCATATTCTAAGAGTTATATAAATCTATTAATAAATTAACTGGATATTTGAAGATAAAATAACTTAAAGATTTTCTTTATTATACTTATTTTAACCCTTCTACTAAAAAAGCATGATATATGAAAATAAAAATTTATAATTACTACTATTAATATTCTTGCTGTTAATTTTTAAACCTCTTTGCTTTCAATCTATCAAAACTGAGCGTATATTTATTTTGGCACTTGGGTTTTTAGCCAAATTCAATTCTAAAAATATTAAACTTTTATAATAATTAATTAATTTCCTATTTTTGTTTTAAGGCTAGCACTTTTATTTCTTTCTAGTTTTTTAAAAGTTTTTGCATTTCTATATCTATTTTTTTCTATTTTATATCTATTTCATATTTTCTAATATTTTATTTTCAGATTCTACTTTCTTAGTTGCCTTACTCTTACAATATTCAAATATTAATTGCGAATTTTCTTTTTTTTCGTTTATTGATTGCAATACATTTAGAAGAATTTTTCTATTTTATATATCTTTAAATTTATTTCTATCTTCAATAAATTTTTGAGATTTCTTCTTTTAATTTTTCTATTCTTTAGCAAAATTAAACCTATTCTTGGTTTACTTATACTAGCTTGCCTTTCGCTTAGATTGATTTCAAGAAGTCTTATTAAACTGAATCTTCTTGAAATTTATGAGAATAGATATTCTTTCTTATGTTTGCTACTTTCTATTTTTTTCTGGTTTCGCTTAATTTACCTTCCAATTTTATTTGGGAGAAACTAGACTTATCTTCTAATTATCTATTTAGAAGTTAATAAAATTGGTATAATTACCTTATTTTCTATTTATTATTCCTTAAATCAATTTTTGTTAGTTGTTTGTCTGTTCATATATATTAATTCTAATTACTCTAATTTATTATTACAAAGATAAACTTTCTCTAAATAGCAAAATCTAAAAGACTATTTCTTTAAGTAAAGGTATAATTCATAGCAAATAGAAGCGTTTTTATATAGGTATTTGATAATAATTTAATTTTAGCAAGAGCAAATAAAATCTCCTAAATTTAAGCTTTAATACTCCTAAATAAGAGCTAAGTTAACAGCATAATGATAATTATTCCAGTGCAAATTGTATGTGTGACTAAGACTTTTACTAATTTGAACTCATTTTAAATTATCTTTACTAAAGATATTTGTTTTAGGAATTATCTAACCATCAGTTACTTTTGGGAAAATATTAGAAGAAACTATTTATATGATTAGATATATATCAATTAGAATTTCTCAAGAATTTAGCTTACTAAAGTAGATAAATTATTCAAAGTCTTTCAAAAGGAATTATTGAAGAGAGTATTATAAATGTTCAAGTTGAAAAACGAAAGATCAATAAATTACTCAAATGAAAAATCAGAAATTTAAGAAAAGCATATTCAAGTAAATTTGCGAGATAAATTTGAACAAGAAGCTTGATTGAGGTTTAATGAAAATAAAAACTTTATTTAAACATAATTTGCACATCACATTCAGCATAGCTACGCAATTAAGTTCCAATATTCAAATATTTAAACTTTTATACTTGTTGCTACTACTAAATACTCCTAAGCTATGATTACACTTTAATAGACTGGCTTTCCTATAATAGTTAAATCATTTTTATCTTAAAACACAAATTTATGAGAAATTACAAAGAAAATAATCTCTTTTCATCAGTAAATCTGTTTATAGTAGAATAATAAATAAAAAGCATTAAATATATGAATAATTTAATTTGATTTACTAGTATTAAAAACCCTTTTATTAGCAATAAATTAATATACTTTTAGATTAAGTTTATTATTGATCCAATTATATAAAATACTTTAAGAAAGAAGGATACATTATTAAAAATTTATTGGGTTTCTTTAAAGTAAATTATCATAAAACTAAGCCAAAGAAATCCTTAATTATCTAAGTTATTAAATTAATAATAGAAGATTTGCTTTTTTCTGCCATATAAAATTTATTTTTTGTTTGTTATTTAGGAAATGCATAAAGAACAATGGAACTCATTATGATTATGAGAGAAGAGTAAATTTTTTCTCTTGTAGATATAGAAATAATAAGAATTAAGATAATCAGGCTAAAATTCTACAATTTGTTTCATTTTGGTAAAATGCTTAAGATTATTTTATGAAATAATAGATAAAACATTTGTATATTAAATATAAGGTATAATTGAATAAAAAATATTAAAAGAACTAGATAAATACTAAATGCTAAGATAGTTTTTGAAATAGAAAGCTTTCGGCATGCTTTTATTACTAAATTATATTTAATTTATATCTAAATATCTTAAAATGATGAAATGTAAATCAAAAGGAAGCTAATTTTTTTTAATTTTTAATATGAATGATGCTTAGGAAAATTTATTTGGTATTAATAACTTATCATATGATAATACACGGATTTTCTTTAAATTTTCTATTTAATTTTAGTATAGTAGGAAAATTAGTGACGGAGATATAACTAAAACTTCAATTTTTACTTTTGAAAAGCTCGTTCTAAATTCATATGGATTTTAAATCTTTAAAAATGTTTGATTTATTACAAAATAGATAGAGCAATTAAAGAACTAAGTATTATATTTGTTATCTCTATAGAATTTCTAAATAAAATAAAATATTTTGCTTATTATTTTCCTAGCTTCAAATTCATTCTCAACTACAAATCAATATCAGTCACTAAATTTACTTTTAATCATTGCATAATTTCTATAAGCTAGTAAGAATATAAAGCTGATATATCAAAGTATTTTTTTCTTACTATTTTATTTAATTAAACCTAAGAAACCATAATAAAAATAAATCTTCTTTAGAATTAAAAATCCTTAGACCTATGAAAAATAGAATATAATTAAAAACCTTAATTGAGTATTAACAGGAACTTAGTGTTTTAAAAAGCTAAGGAATTTATATTTTCAAACTAAGACAAAAAATTACGAAAGTAAAGCTTAGTATGTTATTTAGATAATTAGATTTATAATTTGATTTAAAGTTAAATAATTGTTTTGATATCCTGGATATGAAATAATCAATGATGATTTGATTAAGATATAAGGATAATTTAATTTTATTAAGCTACTAAACCTTTAATAGGATATATTTGCAGATTTCTTAGAAACTTAACTTTTTCCTTTAGAATTCAAAATATAAATGAAACATTCTTCTAAATTTAGTTAACTAAATTAAGTTTAACTTTAATAATTGATTGAAAATTTACTATCAATTAAATTAAAAATTGTCAAACCTTATTTTAAAGTAAACTCTATTGCTTTTAAAATAGCATCTATATTTCTATTTAAAATAGCCTAATCATATATTTTTAAAAGTTATATAATAGAATAAATTCAGCCTATTAAATCTATAAAGCATAAGATAAATAAATTGCTTTTCCTGATAAATGCAGAGTAAGTTTTAATAATAATTTTAAATATCCACAGCCAAAGAATCTATCATTTCTTTATCAATTTAATTAAAGTCCCTTTAAATTTAATCGAGATATTATTAAAATCATACAATAAATCTGAAATATTTTATGCTATTATTAATCCCTTTTATCTTAAGATTTAAAGAAATTTATAAAGATATAAATTTAAATTTATAAAGAGTATTAGTATTATTTAGGGAATTCAAGCTATAAAAGAAAAAATATCTTAACATTTATTTGAATCTAATTTTCTGATCTGTAAAAGCTGAATTTATTTCAGAATAATTTGTATTCAATCAATTTTAACTCTAAACTAAATCTAATGGAGTTAATAGATTAAATAAAGAATAAATAAGCTTCGTTATTGCTATAATATTTTATTGTCTTTAGTTTTTAAACTTATAAAGAGAATTAATTTAGATGAAAACATTAAAATATTTGAAGACAGAAAATCTTTAGATGACTTAAATAATACCGAATAATTTAATGTTTTATTATGCATGAACTTATGAAAAATTCAATGCAAAAATGAAAAGAAATATTAATAAATTAAAAAAGTCTATTTTTTTTAAATAAAATGAGATAAAGTAAGCGTTTTATAGATAAAATTTAATTTAGATATAAATTACTCATCTAAAATCTAAAAGCTACTCAGTCATATTATTAATTTTTAATTAACAAACTAAAACGTTATTACTTCCTTAATTTTAATGATTTATTCATCATCGCTTGTATGTATCTTAAGCATATATTATTATCTTAAATCTCTAAAATGACTCAATTATATAAAACAATCAGCTATTTAAAATAGGAAGATTAAATACTTAGCTTAAAATGTTTTTTCTGGTATTTATTAATTTTTTTTTTTTCAATAACATGAATAATCTTATATTCTATTATTTAAAATTAGAAAATCTAAGACAAGTTTTTAATGAAGTTTCATATTGATAAATGCTATTATAAAAGAAAGAAAATTTCTTTCGATGCTATAAAAAGAGAAAAGCTATGCTATAGTTAAATAAAAATGCTTATTACCTCTTTTAGCTTTAAAAGGATTCAACTATCATTAATTTTTCTAAACTAGATATTAATTATTAATATTTAGCTTGGATTGCCACTTATTATTTTTCAATTTACTCTTCATTTAAAATTTAAACTTTTCATAATTATAATACATTTTAATTATAAAATAGGAAGCTTATTGAGTAGTATAAATAATTAAATATAAATTTTATTTAAAAACTAAAGCTATACATATAGAATAAATAAGAGATAAACTATTAATATCTAGGAACTATAAAAATATATAACTAATTACTATTTTCTAAATTTAATAAACCTTCTAAATTATAATATGAAATACACTAAAAGCTTTGATTTTATTGTAAATCAATAAGTCTAATTCTGCAACATTGTATTTTGTATCAAATTTTAAAATTCTAAAGAGCAGGATTGAAAATAAACTAAAAAATAACTTTTTTAGATGAAAATAAATTATAATTATATGAAAACTATTCATAGTTATAACTGTCAAAGGAAAATAATTAAATATGAAAATAACTAAGTAATGATAGAAATTAGTAATGTATCTATAATTATAGCTTTATTAACTAAAATTATAAATAATTGATATATTCATTGAAATAGAAATATAATTAAAATCTAAAATTAAAATTAGTTTCGTTATGATTTAAGCGTTTTGCTCGAATGTCTAAATATAAGTCTATTTATATCTTGAGCCGTTATACTATAAAAATATTTTTATAGTATAAAAGTTTGATAATAACAATTTTTATTGTATAGGCTTAAAATTCTTAAAATAATCTAAAGGTTAAAATTAAGTTTAATTATAATTATTCCTTTATGAATTTAATTTAGGTAGCATTACGTAATTTATAGAAGTGTTTACAATATTAAGAAGTTATTGCTTTAATTATAAATTTCTATAGTTCTTCATATTAGATTATTTTAGATTTTTATAACATGAAAATTACAATAATTCAGCTAAATATTTAGACGTTTTGGACTTTATAATTAAAAAAATTATCGATAATAACAATAAATTTAATGAGTTGAAATTTAAATAGCAAGCTTGTTTATTAAAAATAAAAGATTATTAAATCTATAAATACATTCTAAAATAAGGGTTTAAAATGTCTTTTATAATTAACAGCTTTAATAGATATATTTATAAGTAATAGATGTGAATATTTCTCTATTTAGTAAAAGAAAGTTAGACTTTCTTAAATAATCTTTATTATAAATAATAATCCAAAACCTATAATCATTAAAAAGAATAATGCATGATGAAATAGAATGATCATCCTGAATTAATTTAAGTAAGACATTGATCTCTTAAATAATAGATATTTTAAGATTTGGTAATAAATTAAGAGATAAATAACTTTTACTTTTATTTTTTATGCTACCTGAATATTAGAATCGAAAAAGAAATTATTTTCAGAGCTAGCATTCTATTTTATTTTTACATTTTCATAATAATGTACTTTGTTTTCAGAGAGTCTCTCATTACACTTTTAATTAAGATTTATATATTATATACAGAACTTTAACCAAAATTAATTATCTCTTATATTGATAAATTTGTGATTAAATAAAATCGCAAATCCAAACTAGCAAGCCTAAAGAAATTTCATACCTTGAATAAAAATCTTAAAATAAAATTCATTCTGCAAGCTAAACTATAATACTAAAAAATTAAAAGTTCTATAAATGAATTAAATTCTTTTTAATATCTTAAAGAATAATTGTATAATAGTGAGATTATAATAAATAATCAAAGGATTTAAGCAATAATATTTTAATATTCATAAATTGAAAAAAAATATAGAGAAAAAAATAAAGAGTAGAAAAGCAAAATTAAATGCTTTATCCAAAATTTTTATTTAAATTAACAAATCCTTCATTTATTTAACGCGCTAAAAATGAAAGCTTAAAATTTAATAGATAAAAATTACTTAAAAATTCGTTCGAGAAATTATGTCAAATCAATACAAAACTAAAGATAAAATAACTTTACGTTAGAGTCATACTTCTAGCAAATATTTAAAGAAAATTATTAAGATGAATCCTCTGTAAATAAGCTTAATATTAGATAAAAATAATATTTACTAAATAAAAGATAAATTTTAAAATTAATATCCATTAGCAAATAGAGAACTTAAACATAGTAAAAAAATAATTATAACTATACTTATGATGATTTATTTCCTTTCTCCTCTTATTTAAGAGTAATTATTATTTCTACTTAACTTATTTCTATCTAAATACTCTTTTTATATCTTTTTAGTTTTTACCTGACAATCTAACTTTTCTCCTTTTATACTTTACTTTAGTTAATCATTTTAAATATTATTTATGTATTTAGTACCTTAAGTATTGTACTCTCAGTTAAAATAAGGGTTATTAATTATTTATATTAAACTAACGTAAGTACCTTTAACTTAAATTGACTGTAATTATTCTAACTTAAATATGTCCATTCGCAACTTTAAAATCAAATCCTTTTAGAAAAGCAAACTTTCTAATCTTTAGTTCAGTCAAAGGAAATAGTAAATCATGCAGTATGATTACTAGAAAATGTAGCAGACTTGCTGTAACTTAGCTGAAGAAGTCTTTGACTCCTAGTGTTACTTTGAAGAAGATAGCATCAATACTCCAACCGATTGGTAAATTTTAAATCGAGTCTCCTCAATCACTACAAAATCAAGTCGAAGTTATCATAAATCAAGAAAACCCTTCAATACCACAAGAAGCATCCAGTCTACAAACAAAAAATTTGATAACTTTTTTTAAGTAAAACCCAAAGAGAATTTTACTTAGCAAAGAACACAAAGCATCTTTAATCAAGGTATCTACTTCAATAAAACCTAAACCAGACAGCAAGATAAAAAAGTAAGGTAAGGACTTAACAGTCCTAAAGCAGGATAAAACATTCAATTTTCCAGAAAATCTACTGAAGATGATAGATTTATTAAGTCTCCGCCTGCTTACTCATAAAATAAAGAAACTGATTTGAAGAGATAAAACACTCAGCGCAATATTAAAACTTAACTAGCAGTAAAATCTTCTTAGAAAGATCTTAAATTTATAAATTCCAGTAATACGTCAAATTCTCCAGATTTATATTAATCTAGCAAAGAAGAATAAGTGACATAAAGTAATGATCTATAAGAAGACATCTAAAATTAACTTTCGCTTGATTATAAACTCCAAGCAGTATAGCAGGATAAGAATGGTTTATAATTTATATCTCCTAGATTGACTTTAAAAAGAAAAATTAAGCATATTTAAATTAATAGAGAATCACATGTTAATAAACTATATCATCAGTAAAATGAGCTAACTCCTAAACTTTATTTCTAGGAAAATACGTAGGAATTACCATCGATAGAAACTAAGACTTGCTTATTTAGGGAGAAAAATAAGGAACTTTTGAATTAAATGGAGTGTAAAAGAGATTAGTAAATAGTTTAGAAATTTCTAAGCGTTTAAAGCAGAAGACAGAGTAAAATACAGAAGAATAAAGACTAAGTGAAAAATGATGAAACGAGAAGGAGAGATGAAGACGGATAAAGAGAGTAATAAAAACGATTAGAAAAGCAAACAGATATAGAGGAAAAAATGAGAAAAGTTAAAGATAGATAATAAGTGAAATAATAAATTTATTTAGATTTAATAAAAGAATAATTTTGAAATTATAGATTTATTTAGTTATAAAAGAGATAAATAGTAATTTATTTTTAGCAATCTCTTAATTTAAACTGGAAGATAATTAAAAAATAAATTTATTTCATACAATCTTATATTTTTTATTAGTGCAAGACAGATATTTAAATCAAATAAATGAAACTAAGATTTTTTTCTAACCTTTATATTAAATTTTATTAGTTTTTTTTAATCTTAATTAAGGCTTTGCTTTTCTTTTAAAATTTAAGTTGGTAAAAATTTTAAGATAATAATAAAGACATTTCGCTAATTTTTTATGGTTTAAAATATTTTTTGTTAGATTTTATTAAAATTGATTATATCCAACCTTTTAATAAGTCTCGTTGTAATGAAAAAACAAAAACACAACTTTTTTTTTTATTTTTTAGATCTGAGTCTAATATCTTGAGTGATATTTAATTAAAGCTTAATTTTATTGCAAAATCTATTAAAATTTAAATTAAATAATTTAATTATTTAATCAATTAAAATTTTAATTTTTTATTAAATTTAAGTAGCCTAATAAAGTTAAGTATTTTGTAAACTAAAGAAATTAAATAAAAAGCAACATAATTTTGATGATTGTTTCATTTATTTGATTTAAATATCTGTCTTGCACTAATAAAAAATATAAGATTGTATGAAATAAATTTATTTTTTAATTATCTTCCAGTTTAAATTAAGAGATTGCTAAAAATAAATTACTATTTATCTCTTTTATAACTAAATAAATCTATAATTTCAAAATTATTCTTTTATTAAATCTAAATAAATTTATTATTTCACTTATTATCTATCTTTAACTTTTCTCATTTTTTCCTCTATATCTGTTTGCTTTTCTAATCGTTTTTATTACTCTCTTTATCCGTCTTCATCTCTCCTTCTCGTTTCATCATTTTTCACTTAGTCTTTATTCTTCTGTATTTTACTCTGTCTTCTGCTTTAAACGCTTAGAAATTTCTAAACTATTTACTAATCTCTTTTACACTCCATTTAATTCAAAAGTTCCTTATTTTTCTCCCTAAATAAGCAAGTCTTAGTTTCTATCGATGGTAATTCCTACGTATTTTCCTAGAAATAAAGTTTAGGAGTTAGCTCATTTTACTGATGATATAGTTTATTAACATGTGATTCTCTATTAATTTAAATATGCTTAATTTTTCTTTTTAAAGTCAATCTAGGAGATATAAATTATAAACCATTCTTATCCTGCTATACTGCTTGGAGTTTATAATCAAGCGAAAGTTAATTTTAGATGTCTTCTTATAGATCATTACTTTATGTCACTTATTCTTCTTTGCTAGATTAATATAAATCTGGAGAATTTGACGTATTACTGGAATTTATAAATTTAAGATCTTTCTAAGAAGATTTTACTGCTAGTTAAGTTTTAATATTGCGCTGAGTGTTTTATCTCTTCAAATCAGTTTCTTTATTTTATGAGTAAGCAGGCGGAGACTTAATAAATCTATCATCTTCAGTAGATTTTCTGGAAAATTGAATGTTTTATCCTGCTTTAGGACTGTTAAGTCCTTACCTTACTTTTTTATCTTGCTGTCTGGTTTAGGTTTTATTGAAGTAGATACCTTGATTAAAGATGCTTTGTGTTCTTTGCTAAGTAAAATTCTCTTTGGGTTTTACTTAAAAAAAGTTATCAAATTTTTTGTTTGTAGACTGGATGCTTCTTGTGGTATTGAAGGGTTTTCTTGATTTATGATAACTTCGACTTGATTTTGTAGTGATTGAGGAGACTCGATTTAAAATTTACCAATCGGTTGGAGTATTGATGCTATCTTCTTCAAAGTAACACTAGGAGTCAAAGACTTCTTCAGCTAAGTTACAGCAAGTCTGCTACATTTTCTAGTAATCATACTGCATGATTTACTATTTCCTTTGACTGAACTAAAGATTAGAAAGTTTGCTTTTCTAAAAGGATTTGATTTTAAAGTTGCGAATGGACATATTTAAGTTAGAATAATTACAGTCAATTTAAGTTAAAGGTACTTACGTTAGTTTAATATAAATAATTAATAACCCTTATTTTAACTGAGAGTACAATACTTAAGGTACTAAATACATAAATAATATTTAAAATGATTAACTAAAGTAAAGTATAAAAGGAGAAAAGTTAGATTGTCAGGTAAAAACTAAAAAGATATAAAAAGAGTATTTAGATAGAAATAAGTTAAGTAGAAATAATAATTACTCTTAAATAAGAGGAGAAAGGAAATAAATCATCATAAGTATAGTTATAATTATTTTTTTACTATGTTTAAGTTCTCTATTTGCTAATGGATATTAATTTTAAAATTTATCTTTTATTTAGTAAATATTATTTTTATCTAATATTAAGCTTATTTACAGATTAGATTATTTTTAGATTTATCATAATTTACTTAAAACTAATAAAAATTTTATAATGTTCAATCTCTTTTAAAGATTCAACTTAATTAGTGATAAATTAATTTTTAGCTAAAAATTAATTTTCTTTTATTTTAATTAAAAAAATTATTTTTAATTTTAATTTTTAAAAACTGAAAGAAATCAATTTATTCTATTTATAAACAAATTAGATTTCCGAATTATGAAAACCTTTTTCTCATTGTTAAGTATATAATTTAATGCAATAGATATTTTGGAATTCTTTTTTTTGATTTTGTATTTTTTTTTGATTTATTAATTTTTAATTTTTACAGTTTTATTGTATGTCAAAATTTATTTTTATATCTTCTATTAGAATTTTATTTACTTAGGAATTTTATAACATGTGCTTCAGAGTAGAAAGAAAATAATTCTGTCTAATCATTGTAATAAATTTAAAATAGCTCGATAATACACTAAATTTACTTTCGAAAAATCCTTCCTCTATATTAAATCACTAAGGTGCATAATTTAAATAATCTAAAGTTAAATAAGATTCATGTTTTAAAAATGATAATAAGATACTACGTTGAGAGTAAAATATCTAAACTAAGCATTTGGTATTTTAAAAGTAATAAATTATAAATCATAATTATATTTATTTATTAAATTTTAGCTGCTCATTTAACTACAATTATTAAAATTTAAGTTTTTAATTTAATTTCTTATACATTTGAATTGCTTTATAGCAATTTTAGTAAATTCTAATATACCTAAGCCATTTGTTTATTTAATTTTTTTAAGATTGTAATGAGATTTGTTTTTATTTATGTTAAAGGAGGTATTTCTTTGTTAAACTTCCACCTTAAATTTTATTAATGAAAATAAATAATTACTAAAATAATAAAAATAAATTTACTCATAAATGATAAAAGCAACTGTTTACACTCTTTTTATTTTATCTTTAGTGCACTAATACTTTAATCAATTGTATTCCTAAATTCAGAATAATTCAAGCAATCATATCGAAAATTATATTTAAGTCATTTTAGTAAATTATTTTTGCTTAATGTATAAATATTAATAATATAAATAAAAGTTTCTTTCATGCTAAATTAGAATTTAATTAACTTCATAAAATAACTTGATATCATATACCAAATTTAAAAAATTTTAGATTTTATTTTCAATGCAAAATTCTAAAACTCGTTTAAACTTCTTTTTGATAATTTAAATTAGTTATTGCTATCATAACAATAAATATTTTATAATTAATATAAAATATTTGAATAAATTTTTGTTAATAAAATTTAAAATAATAAGCAGCTATAAATTAAATAATTAAAAGTGCTAAAAATAAATTAGAATATTAAATCATAATAGGATACTATTAGCTTATTCACCTTTTATTTTTAATTGTTGGATTTACTTTTTAATATATTTTAAAGGAGAAAAATTTGATTTCATTTAGGTCCGAAGAGCTTGATTGATATTTTAAAGTTGATTATATTAGACTTATTATGTTATATTCGTCAAAAAAGAAAAGATAAATAAAATAAATGAAGAACCAAAATGTTATTTAAGTAAGTCTCTAAATAATGTTTTATAAACTTTATTAATAAGATAAATCAAAGGTCGCATAGCTCAGCTGGTTAGAGCGCTGTGCTAATAACGCAGAGGTCGTGAGTTCGAGACTCACTGTGACCATTTTAAGTTATAAGTAGAAAATAATAAATTTTAAATTATAATTATAAGAAATTAAATAAGATATTTAATAACTAAGCATAGAATAAAATACATCATTTAATTTAATTATATATAAGTATCTATTAAATAAATATAACTTAAGTTTATATATAAGTGTATTTATCTTTTATCAAATTCCTTAGTTTAAATATTTAAATTACTATATTCAAATTCTTCAAGTTTCTTATCTTCTAAACCTTTTAAAACTAAATGATTTATTTTATATCTTGGAAAGAGATGCAATTCAACATTCCTCTTCTACTTAATTTTTTGCTACTGAAGAATGTGATTTTCAATTTTTTAATTATTTAAATTTATTTTTATCCTTTTACTTGATTAACTTCGATATCGATCTTGTTATTTCGTTAATCATAGCATTTTCTCTTTTCAGTTGTATTAGGATTAATGTCACATTTGCTTTACTGCTAAAAATAATTATTTTTAAAGATACTTAAATAAGTATTTTGCTTCTAATAGCAATTGATTAAATTTGGCAATTAATTAACTTTATCTCTCTAAATTATTGTAAGTTAACTCATTCTGATTGCTATGAAATATCTTAATTTTGCTGTGTTACTCTTAAATAGGGTAATTTTCTGGTTCGAATATTGAAGTTTCCTTTTAGAATTATTCTTGATAAAATTAAAAAAGTCCAAGTGATTTTTGGTTGTTTTCTAACTAATGATTTATCCTTTCTTAGCTATGAAGTTTTGTTAGTTTCCAATTTTCTAGAGTTTTATTTTAATTAACAAATACATCTTAAAAATAAATATTGGAAACATATTAGCATAAAAAATAAGATCTAATATTAAAATAGCACTATCATTCATATCCTCACTCTTTTCTTTATTATATAAGAAAATATAAATAGTAAAGTTTCGTAAGTTAAAAGTCTATTAATATGAAAGGCTATATAAATAAGAATACTTATTAAGGGGATTTTAATTTAGTTATATGATTCTAATGTATATTGATAATTAAGATAAATTACTAAAAATAAATATTTAGCTCTATATCTCTTTAAATCAGATGCAAGTGCTTTATCTAGTGTAAGTTGTATTAATAAGATTAAAGTTATTATTCTTTATTGCTATGCTTATTTGCTTTTTAAAGTTCCTTATTTTTGTTTTAGATTATATAATCTTGCTCATAACATCCATTTTTAATACTTCTTAAAATTTTCTTTATTTTCTTTAATAAAAGAAAATAAAGAAGCAAAAATAAATAAGTTAAATAGAGGACATAGTTTGAAGGCGAGGGGTATTCTTATTGTTTAAAGATATGGTATTTATAATGAAAATGAATATAATATAAAAATCTATAGAAGCTAATAGAATATGTACTAGTTTAAAATTTTATAAACTTAGTTAAAATATATTGCTATGTAAGAAACATTTAAAAGAAATAAATAATTGAGACTTTAAATTAAAAATACTCAGATAAATATTATCTTTATTGTCATTTTTCATTAAATTATATAGTTGTATCAAATCTAAATATTCCTAGTTGCACAAAGCTAAATTATCTTACTATAGTTCCCAAATATGTAATCCTTATTTTATATTTATTTATAACTTAAAACTTACGAGCTAGCTTATTTTATGTTTTATTCATAAAAAAGGTAAACCTAAATTATTTTCTATATCTAAATATAAGAGTTAATTGAAACAACTAACAAAAAGATATTCAAATATGCAAAGAAACTTTTCTAAAAACAAGAGAAATTTATCTGAAGAGATATCCAGATCATTAGACTTAACCTGATTTAATAAATTTAATACCTATAAATCGTAAAAATAATATTAAATTGCTTTCTAATAAAGTTTAGGCATCATTTAATAAACTAAATCTTTTAAAATCGAAAATAAATAAGAAAATTATTAATAAACATTGAGTTAATTTGAAGGAATAAAACTGATCTCATGCTAAAAGTTTAAAATTATCATCATTTTTGTTTAATGTTCCTTTTTGAAGCAAAATAAAGCTAAACAATCTTTAGATATCTTGGATTTTCTTATAAATATCCTATTAAATATTGGGTATTCTTATAAAATAGCATAGTACATTTGATTATATATCTATACATTAAGAATTTCGAGATTATAAATAGAAGATATTAATTTATATTTAAGATCAATATCCAGTTAAGGTAAAGGGATCATGATTATTAACTGTTGCTTTTAATAATATTTAAGCTTTCTCTTTAAACTGCATATACATAATCTTGCTGATTTAATCATCTTAACTAAGAGGATGTATTCTAAGTTATTTCTCTAAATCTAGTTATTTAAAAGTTTTTTTTCCCTTTTAGATAAAAAGCATCTATTTGAAGAACTAAAGTATTTTCAATGATATACTCTGATTATATACTTAAGCATTAATAGGAAAATAGGGTATAATATCAGCTTATACATTTATTTTAGTTTGTTTAGTTTATATTTAATTAAATTAGCATATCTTTAAGTGAGCTGATACTGAGTTAATTGATTCATAACTAAAAGAATCTACTTCTAGAGAGTTTTCTTAATTAATAAATAAAGAACATTTAAGATGAACTATAAACTGAAGTTTTAAGTAAATTTATTAATTATTAGTTTGCTTTCATTATTTTCTAATAAGCTTCTTAATAAGCTGATCTTATTAAATAAATATCTTTCTAGATAGATTTGATATAATCTTACTCTTTTAGATGCTTTATTTCTCTTAATTATTAGCTATATTAAATGCCCGATTCATTACATTGCTCTAATTTTCTTTAACAGCAACTTTGCTTGTTTTACTCTATTTTATTCATGATTGTATGTTAACTTTTTTACTCAATTAAATATAAGAATAGAAAGCTTTATGCTTGATAAAATATTAAGTCTTATAAGTTAAATGATGAATTATGTTTAAATTAAGAAGGTTAATCTAAAAGGGTTGCTAACAGTGTTTGAATTTACCTAGATTAAATAAATATTTGATATCAAAGAGTTTATATCAAAAGTTTATCCTTTTACCTTTTATTTAAAATGGAAAATGTTTTATTATCACTTTTTATGAATATCTTATATTTTTCTTGTTATACTCAATTTTACGACTTTCTTTGCCCATGAAGTTCAATCTTATAAATTATTACTAATTATTATATCATTTATTATAACTACCTTGAAGGCCTGCATTTAATCTTATTTCGACAAATCGTAAACTTGTATTAAATTGATAATTAATTAGATAGTGACAAGATAATTTTGAGAATCTTTATTTGATACATTTAAATGGGAGTGGAATGTTCTAAAATAGTATTCTTCCTAATTTTAATTTTATTTCATATATCTCCATACACATTTAAAAAATACTCTCTTAGTAATAATTTTAACTGATAACTCTTATTATTGTAATAAGCATTTCTTAAGCATTTTTCTTCTTGTTAAATTAGCTGACCCTTTAATTTATATACAGTTGCTGTCCTTGATAATTTATTTGCTTAATTATATTATTAAATATAAGAATTGTTCATTAAAAATTCTAGATTATTTTAATATATTTATTGTGCTTTCGCCGTAAGAAGAGCTTCTTTATAATTTCTTATTTAGTCAGCACTTAAAATTAATTTAATGTTTAGCTTTAATTATTTAAAACTATTTCATTTTTAAGGCTTTTCTTATTTATTTTTATGCCTATCTAGCTATACGCTTTCCTTCTTCCCTTATAATTGTATGTTTATCTGGTAAATTTTAATTGAATACTGTTTATAAAAATTATTTATAAATAACTATCTAATTATAAAAATAGAGATTGAAAAGATTTGTATAATTACATAGTTGCAAAGACATTTATCAAAATTTAGATATAGCATACTTTTATTTTTATCTTCGATATTTAATGGAAGAGAGTCTTAAGATTGGATTGAAATGATTTTTGATTTTGATTATTAAAAAGGAAGAATAAATAAATTATAATATCAGTCTTTCTTTAATTTTAAGCTGCTACTTAAATATTAGTTTATAAGTTACTTAAGTTTTAATCACTTCTTCAAGAATGTACTTATATACTTCTAACTCTTATCTTAAATTATTTTCTTACTAAACTTTTATTTATAATTAATAATTTTAAGCATTCAAATTAATAAATTCCCATAATCTTTTATTTAAGAATGCAAAACATATTCAATTTCAGATATTCATTAACTACATCTTTTATAATTATCATAACAAAATATAAGCAGCCTTTGGAACATTGTTTTGGATTATATTACTCTCTATTTACATGAAACTAAATAA
Source organism: Loxodes magnus (assembly GCA_946699065.1). Taxonomy (NCBI): domain Eukaryota; phylum Ciliophora; class Karyorelictea; order Loxodida; family Loxodidae; genus Loxodes; species Loxodes magnus. The sequence continues at coordinate 32,583 of CAMPDV010002545.1, read as the reverse complement.
TAGCAAAGATAATTTTTAAATTTAACCTTCTAAAGAATATTAGTTAAAGAACAATTAGGAGATAACTAAATCATATAAAATTGATTAATTAAGCATTCCTTATTATTTTATCATTAGGAACTAAATAGTAACTAATGCCTTTCTTCTTAAGCTGTTTTATTAAATTTACCTATTAATAAAAATGCTTAACTGAGAGATTATTAAGCATATTTAAACAAATTTTATGCTGATTATTTAATTTAGCTAGCCTTATATATCCTTTATTACTTAAAGGTATTTGAAGACAGATATAAAAATGCTTTTATTTCCTGTTTGATAAAAATAATATAGACTTTGCATTTAATTTTAAATTAAATTGGTTTCTAAATTAAGCTTTAACTTAAGTCTATTTGATAAATTTCTAACTCTATTTATATAATAATAAAATTGAATTATAGTGTGCAATTCATAGCATTTCATTTATTTTTAAAGATTATCCTTTATAATTTTTAATCCAAATAAAACTAAAAGAGAAAAAAAAAATGGATTAATCTCTTCGACTCTCAAAAAATTAACTTAGAAACCTAAAGAGAAAAGCGGCAAAAGAAGTTTAGAAAAAATAATAACAATAGGAGGAGTCAAGCTCTTCTTCAGAAGGTAAAGTTATGGTAGGATAAATAGAGATAAGTTAACCTAAAAACGAAACTAATCAAAAACTTTAAATTTAATTAGACCAAATGTAAAAAGTAATCTCAAATTATGAAGAAACAACTTACAACTTAGGCGAAAAAATACGGGAGCTAATGAGTAACATAGAAGATTAAAACAACGAATTACTAATACTTAGAAGATAACTTATTTGTAGCAAATTAATAACGGAAGAATAACTCTGAACTTAATCATAATAAAATTTTAAATACGACACAAAAATGGAAATAGAAAAAATACCAATAGAATTAAAAACAGAATTGAATCCAGAAAAAGAAATGATTGCTACAAGTTTCATTAAAAGATTAGAAAATATAGAAAATAAATTATCATAAAAAAGAACGAAATAAAGACAATAATGCAAACTTTGTTGATGTTGCAAATCAAATCAACATATTTTAAAAAACTGTTGATAATGAAAGAAAATAAACGAATAAGAGCAGAAAAGAACATGGAGACAACTCAATAAACTATGAATAACTCCAACAGGGATCTACAAATAAAAGCTTTTTGCAAGACCACTTGAACGGTTACAATGGTAACCTTCCACTTAATAAAAAGGTCGTGGATCACACCCACGTTAAAAAAACTGTCCGCAGGAACTGGTTGCAATTCCAGAGAATGCAAAACTCTACTAACCTTAAGTATATTATTATTATTATTATAAAACTAAAAGAATAAAAAGAAGCATAGACAATAGAAAACTTTGTTCAAGTTATCTTAGAGTAATTAGATAAAACATATAAAAGAGAATAATTAAAATATAAATTAAAAATAGAAAGCTAAATGCTTAAATATGACTAAAACTTACTATTTAGTTAACTAATTGTTAACTACATCCCATTATTTTAAAAAATATTATCTTAAATAACTTAAGTAAAAGTAAGATTCTTAGAAACTTTACTCGGATATTTTTCCTACAAATAGATAACTACTTCCACAATTAAGCGATAGATACAGACTAGTTCTATCTTGTAAAAGGATAATTGATATAGATATATAATTGATAGGCAAATATTTTATTGAAAGAAATCCTTTTAATTAATTATATTCCTAGTTAAAAAATGCTTAATTTATAAAATTAAATCATATGATTAAGAAAGTTATTCAATCAATTATCAAGCATTCTTTTTGTAGCTCATTCTTACCAACTCTTTCTATGGTTGGATAAAGGTGCTCTTGAAGTTGCTTTTATAACTTTATTGAGTTATTTTTTCCTTCGGTTAATTTTCACTGAAATCTTTTTTATCTTCTTCACCTTATTAAGAGAGTTAACTTTAATTAATTTCTTTAAATATTTTACTCTTTCGCTTGCTTTGGGAATTTAAAAACTGCTAAACTATTTATTAATTCTTTTTCTATTCTATTTATGCCTGGATAGCTTGCTATCTTTAAGTGAATAAGCAATTTTTAGAATTAATTGAAGGTAGTTCTTTAGGACTTTCCTGTAAAAATGATTTAGGAATAAGCTCATTCTATACAGAATCTGACTTCTGAAATTAATTAGTTACTTATTCTCTTTTAATTTGGAAATGCTAAATTTATTTTTAGAAAGCATGTTTAAGAGCTGTCAAATTCTAAGGACTATTTTCTGAAGTTTGACTTGGTGAAAAACTCTATTTTCCATCTGTCTAAGGAAGATTTAAGCTACTCGGCATCGAAATATTATTTGATGCTATTTTTTCATCTTTAATCTTTTAAGTATAATCAGGAAAGTTCTATGTATAACTCCTCTCAGGAATTATGCTCTAATAACCTCTTTACAAATTTGTTATGACTAAATTATGTTTATTAGATTAACACTTTGAATCAGAATCTCCGTTCTAAAACTGTTTAACTGGATAAATAGGACTTAAAGGTACATCACTAATATCTTTTGAAACTTTTAGCTTAAAATTTTCTCTGGATTTTGGATTGATTCTACTTTATATATCCCTTTAATTTTACTCAGACTAATCCTTCTCCGAAGTTTTATTAAAATAGATTCCTTGGTTAAAAATACTTTACGTCCTTTATTCTTTAGGATTTTCGTTCTACTTTGATACTTTTAATTTATCAAACTTTTTATTTTTGTATCTGAAATCATAGCTGATGTGAATTTAATTACTTCTGCAGCTTTCATCTTTATTACTTCGGCTCGTTAATGGAACTAGCGAGGAAACTCTTCCGAGAATATGATAATCTGTTGGTGTATTTATACTATCTTCCTCCAAGTAGCAGTATGAATCCATTTAGCATTCTGTTACATTACGCTAAGTCTACTGCATTATCTAATAATCATATTGCATTATTTTCTCTTTTCTACTTAGAAAGCATTAGTTGGAAAGCTTTTCTTTCTAAAGTGATGTGATTTTCTTGTTGCGTATTGACATGTTTATAAATGTGAATTTATGATTAAATATAAAGATTTTGGTGGTTTAATACTGTAAATTAGAAATAAAGGTATAGGATGATTTTCTTAAATTAAAGAATTTAATTTAAGTATGAGATTAAAAAGCAGAAGTAGCATTATATTAGACTAAGGTTTAGGTATTACTATTTGAAAGCATCTAATAATAATAAAATATAATACATTTGGTTATTTGATAAACTAGGAAATTGTTTAAGTTTAATTTAAAATAAGTTTACTTTATCTATATTATAAAAGGAAATTAGTTTTATTAAAGATAATTTTATATAGGAAGTTGCTTCAATAATAGTTGAAGGCTATGGTAGTAAATTAAGAATAATCTCTAATTTAAAATTTATATAAAAAGGATTAAGAAAATAAATGCTAATCAATTAAATTTTTGCTATGCATAATTAAAGATTTAAATGTTTATTCAAATTAAAGTTAATGCTAACCAAAATTATTTAAAAGCAAAGGATCTATCACACAAAAATAAATTACTAATGCTTAAATCTATAATATTAATAAAACAAATAAAGCTATATTTAAATAAAATAGCAAAGCTGTAAAATAGCTAGCATTTATGTTTATTACAAATTTAATTTAGCAATGTAATAATAACTTGCTGTTAAATAGCAAATTGTAAAAAGAAGCTTCTTTTTATTATAATTCAAAATGTAAGTTTAATAAGTATTTCTTAAATGATTAGTAGTTAATAAAGATTAAATAACTAATAAATTCCTCCTTATTACAAATCATTTTGCATTCCATTATTATAATACTATTAATCATTTTAAACTGATGCGTAAAATATTAGTTAGAGCAAGAAAAATACATAAGATTCTAAAAAATGCTTAAGTTTTCTTTTATCAATTAAGATCTCAAAAATATAAAGAAATATTATTTAATCACATTAAAAATAAGCTTTAAACATAATTTAGGATTGAATTATATATAAATATTTATGTGAGAATTTTAATTTAGTTTAGTTCAATAACTTCTATGATACATGCTTAAGCTTGAGAGGTATAATCAAAATTAATTTATTAATGTTAGATAATTAATTAAATTTATAAATGTTTTTAATTTAGTAAAAGTACTACTATCTCGCTTTTAGTTAATAAGGTAAGTCTTATGTAATCAATTAATAGATTGGATTAGAACCTATTCAAAACATTTTTTAGTTAGTTTTTCTAATATTTTAAAGAAAAATATAATTTCATGCTTTAGCTAAGATAGTTCAAGAAATTCCAAGTTTAAAAAAAATAAAATTTTCTTTTACAAGTCTGTGCAACGATAATACAGTTTAATTAGACTTTTTTTAAATAAAATGTTTCTATAGAAAGGCTAGTATAAAAAATAATTTATAACTTCAATCTTTCATTCTCAGATTTAATAAAAATCAACTATCATTTCTATATTATTTTATCTATTAATAGCTATAAATACACATTTAATATTGTAAATCATTAAATTAAATGTCTAGGTTTATAAGTTTAGCATTCAAATAATTTTATTTTATAAAAGTAAAATTTGAACAAAATTGAGTTTTAAGTGAGGATCTTTGATTCCTGCTTTTTTAAAAGCAGTATCTATAAAAAATGTATAGATACTCTTTACGTAAATAAATTATGATTGATCAATTATTTATTCCTTAATATCTTCTTTTCAAATATTTTTTCAATTTAATTATTTTATTTGAGAGCTATATTTGAGCAATATAATTTGAATAGTTTAAAAGTTATTTATACAAATACAGATAGCTTCTCAAGCTTTTAAAATAAATAATTATAATTAAAGATATAAAATATATGAGCATTATTTATTATGCTCTAATTTAATATCAACAATAAAACTAAAATTTAGTTCAAATTGCTTTTAGTCACCAAGAATATAAAAAGCAAAAGGTTTAATTTCTAGAACTATTTTATCTCATCTAGTTTAATAGTTTTTTATTTTTATTTCTTATATTTTAAACTAGTTCTGTTAATTATTGATTGTCAATCTAAATAAAAAAGTTAATAATTTAATTTTATATATTTTTAGATAATTTGAATGACTTTAAGTCTTATTAATAAATTTTCTAAATGTGTTTAGTTATATATGATTAAGGAATTATTTGATTTAATTAAATTAGATTTTTATAGCTTTCTGTGCTTTTAAATATTAGTAATTTTTGAATGATTTTCTAAGTTATTTTATAAAAAGATGACTAAAGTTTTATGAATATTTAATTTATAAAGTTTTAGATTAATATTTTAAATAAATATGGCTAGCTTGTAATTTTGCAGTTTACCTTAGCTTTTGCTAAAATAATTATATGATATGAATGTCTCATATAAATAATAGTATTTTAATTTATTATTTATAATTTGTATTTACCTTTTATATGCTAATAGTTATTTTTAGATATTATATTTCTTTAAGTTATTCTTATATTTATTTTCTTTTTTTTCAAATTCAATAAATAAAACTTCTTCGAGGTATATGCAACCAAAAAATATCTAATTTTAATATTAGACTGATGTTTTTATTCTGTTTAACTAATTTGGTATTGAGAAATTTCTTAATATCCTATGTAAAAAGGTATTATAAGCGATGACAAATAAATATGTTGAAATACCCTTAAATAATCTATTAAACTCATAGCCGTAGTAATATTACAATAATTTATTTTCTAATATAAAGAAATGATAGATCTTATTTTTAAGCTTATTATTGAAGCTTTATCTTTCTTTAATTTAAATTATACAAATATTAAACAGCTAAAAGTCTATTTCATTAATGCTCTTTTGGGTTTATAATCTTAAAAGAATTTTAATTTGTTAATCTAAAATTTTAAATAAAAAACAATAAAAAAGGATTAAATTGCGTTGAAGGAAGAAAATAGGATTATAATTTTATTTTCGGATTTAAATTAACTATAAGCACTTAAAGGAAATCTATATTAAAATAAGATACTAATAAATAATCTTTAAAGTAGGATTTATAAAATGAATATACTTACATTTTTATTGTCAATGCTTATAAATTAATTATTCTAAGCTTTTATCTTACAACCAATTACTTTCTCTTTCTAGCTAACTTTCATTATTCTAAGATCTTTTAAAAAAGACAAACTTTTGAAAAATTCTACTATAATTTAATAATTTTAAATCTTATAATTATTAATCAAATAATTAGCTATACTTGAGTCAATACTTTCCACTTTTGTAATCAATCTAAACCAAAATTTATAATTAGCAAGAAGATAAAATAATTAACTAAAATAAATTATTTAAACCATTTCTTAAATTAAGCATAATCAATTAAATACTCCTTAGTTTATCGCAATCAAATAGTTTATCATTAAGCAAAAAATATTAAATAAAGTTTACAAAATCATAAATAAAAGCCTAACTTAAATTTCAAAATTAACTTGCTTTTTATCTAATCTAAAAATAAATAAATAGAAATTTAACTGAGATATAATTAAAAATATTTTCTTTACTTTTAGAATATTTATTCCTTTATCTTCAGTTTTAACTAGGATAATTTTAAAGAATAAAGTTCTATTTATTTCTTTTATTTTTACTCAATAAATCAAGATATTTAAATTTATTATTTTTATTAAATCTAAATGTCATTATCATTCCTTTCTCTTATTAACTTTATTTCATTTTTTTGCCTCTTTTGCTGTATTTATTTGTTTTCCAATAAATTTTATTGCTCTATTCGCTCTTTATCTTTTACCAGTTTTATCAATCCTTCTCATTTTTCAGTTAGTCTTTGTTCTTCTGCACATTACTCTGTCTTCTGCTTTAAACATTTAGAATTTATTAATTATTTACTAATTTCTTTTCACTCCCTTTAATTTAAAAGTTCCTTTCTTTTCTTTCTAAAAAAGCAAATCTTAGTTTCTATTGATAGTAATTCCTACGTGTTTCCTAGAAATGAAGTTTAGGAGTTAGTTAATTTTACTGATGATATAGTTTATTTATAGATGATTCTCTATTAATTTAAATATGTAGAATTTTTTCTTTGAAAGCAAGTCTAGGAGATGCAAACTATGAATCATTCTTATCTTTTTATATGGCTTGAAACTTATAATTAGGTGAAAACTAATTTTAGATGCTTTCTTATAAAATAATGTTTTAAGTTATTTATTCTTCTTTACAAAATCAGTATAAATCTGGAGAGTTAAAGTTTAACTGGGACTTGTAAATCTAAGATCTTACTACGAAGCTTTTATTTTTAGTTAAGTTTTAATAGAATGTTGAATGCTTTATTACTTCAAGTCAAGTTTCAAATTTTAGTAGTTAGAATTTAAGGTTTAGACTCCCGAGTTTTATTACATTTAAAATAAACTTTATGAAATGAATTATATATTGTAAAAATTATTTTATAGCATATAAGCTTAATAAAAAACCAAGGCGAATGTGCTTTTATAGCTAAATAAAAAGTAAGATCTCAATTTAACTATAATATATAAATAAATTTACTAAAGTAAATATAATTAACTATATATATTTCAGACTATATTTAAGCAATAGCTGAGCTTATTCTGAATCTTATATTTAAAATGTAGAGTTTTTCTAATCTGCTTCTAACATTATTTTAAATATATTTGCAGAAGCTTAGTTATGTTAGTTATAATTGAGAATTTCAGCATTCCTCCACTTTTTTTTATGTTTACTCCTTATAACTTAAAAATTAGCATATCATTAAAACTTTATTATTAATAATCTAAAAATATTGAAAATAAAGCAATGGCTAAATCTAAGTAAAATAATTAAAATGTTAGTATTAGACTTAATTTATCTTATAAAATTGATTAATTATAAAAAATATAGCTTCTTTATTTATATTTTGTTCCATATTAAATCTAAAAATAATATAGTAATTTAAATATTTAAACTAAGGAATTTTATAAAGGATAAATATAGTTATATATAAGTTAAAGCTGTATTTATTTAATAGATATTTATATATAATTAAATGATGTATTTTATTCTATGCTTAGTTATTAAATATCTTATTTAATTTCTTATAATTTTAATTTAAAATTTATTATTTTCTACTTATAACTAAAAATGGTCACAGTGAGTCTCGAACTCACGACCTCTGCGTTATTAGCACAGCGCTCTAACCAGCTGAGCTATGCGACCTTTTATTTATCTTATTAATAAAGTTTATAAAACATTATTTAGAGAGTTACTTAAATAACATTTTGGTTCTTCATTTATTTTCTTTATATTTTCCTTTTTGACGAAATCTAGCATAATAAATCTAGCATAATAAATCTAATATATTAAATTTTAAATATAAAACTAGTTAATAAAACTTTCTACTAATATTTTATCTCTTCGAACCTAAATAAAATCACATTTTTCACCTTTAAAACATATAAAAAAGTAAATGTAAATATAAAATAATAATTGAATAGCTTAATAGCATTCTATTATGATTTAATATTCTAATTTATTTTTAGCAATTTTTTAAATTTATGTATGCTTATTATTTTATGTTTATTAGCTAACTTTCTATTCAAATATTTTTTATTAATTATAAAAATATTTATCTGATAGCAATAGCTAATTTAAATTATCATAAAAAAGGTTAAACGATAATTAAAATTTTGATATTGAAGATAAAATATAAAAGATTATTAATTTGGTATAATTTCATGTTATTTTATAAAGCTAATTAAATTTTTATTTAGCATTAAAGAAATTTTTATTTAGCCTATTAATACTTTATACATATAAATGTCGGATTTCAGAAAAGGATTCTTCCCGACTCCAAAAAAATAGGATCCAGGAAATAAACAACACTAAGAGGAACAAAAGGAACTTTCGAAAGTGATTCACTAACTCAACATTGGAGGAGAAGCCGAGGAAGTAAACAAAGTCCGTCTTACTTCAGGAGGTTTCAGAGTTTAATCCCTCTGGCTAGATGAATATGGAATAGCTCATTAAAGTAGTAATAAATCTCTAGGAAGAGGTTAAGAAGTTCTTTTTTTATTATTTTCGCTTCTTCCTTTTTTTCTTCTCTCTTCTAGAATGTCAATTCTCCTTGTCAGTAACTTTTGGTTTAATATTTTTATTTTTAAGTCTAAATAATCCATTTAAATCTTGTAAATAAATTTTGTTTTTTTATCATATAGTATGAGACGCCTTAAGTCATAATTCCCGATCTTTTCCTATAGTCAGTTCCTTATATCAGAATAGTATAAACATTTAAAGATATGTTCGAAAGTCTCTTACTCTCCACACATACAATGGTTATTGTTAATAGGATAATGACGATCTTAAAGATCCTTACGAAAATTATAAGTTTTAGTTCTAAATTTATACTATTAATTTCTTGTCTATATTATTTTTTTTATTTCATATAAGTAATTTTTGTAAATTTTACAAGATTACCAAATTTATCACTATTTATTTTAGCAGTTTTTGTTCTTATAAATTTTTTAGTAGCTACATTATAGAAATATTGTTGCATTTTTTCTCTTATATGTTTAGTAAAAGTTTTAAGATTGGTATTATGCTATTAATTCTGCAGATCGATATTAAAAAGGCCTGTTATTGCTATGCTTAATCATATTATTGAAATCCTTTTTACTGGATATTAATGAAAAAAGAGCCCATTGTTGATTTTGAAAAATCAATAATTTCTTATTCATTTTATAGTAGAATCTGAAGAATTTTAGAACCTCAATGTGCTTAAAAGGTAATCATTCTTGGTTTTTATAACATGACTCAATAAATGTTGAAGTGTCTACTAAAAAGCTTTTCTTGAAATAAATCTCATGCTTGATTCAATTTAGTCAGATCTCCAGTTCCTTTTTGAATATTTCATGGTACATAGTCTCCTCCATATTCTGCTTTAGGTAATGTAAAAAATCTACATAAAGTTTTTAAATGTCAAGAAGTTACATTCTTACATCTCATTAATTAAAAAACAGCTTTCTTCATTGCAAATATATATTTAAAGGCAAATTTTTTTCAATGGGATTCAAATTCTTCTTCTGATGTAGAATAACTCCTAAATATACTACTTGTTCATTTTAAACAATTGGTTAATTTGCTAATCATAAGTTTAAGTTAATTTTCTTCTGATGCTTCTTTAGAAATTTATGCATTCAGATTTGGTAACATTGATCTTCAAAAGAGTTTATGCAAAAATCAAAAATCTCACTTGATTCATTTATTAGATTCTACATCTACTTTGTAGATTTGGAAAGAAGAATCAAATCATCTACCCATCCTCTGCCAGCGGAGTTAATACACAAGCCTTGGCATTTGAACCCCGAATAGGCACTTTTACTTTCCAAATATCTTATTACTATGTCATATACAACAATGCGAAAACTGGTCCATGCAAACTTTCTTACATAACTCCACTTTTTTATTATAATGTTATAGTGTTCTTTCCACCCATAACAAATTAATAATTTAAGTTTGTATAAAATGATTCTAAAGTTTTTATTAGTCGATGTGGTAGTTTGACTCTTTTAAGTTAATCAAACAAAAGTCTTCTTTCTATTGAGTCAAACATTTTTTCAATATCTATCAACGTTGCTACTAATTTTTTTTCTTTTTGCACATTTCCAATAGTTATCAATTATCTATTTTATTACCCAAATCTATTAAGTAGTTTATTTCATTTTTATGAAGCCCATTTGAGAAGAGAAAATCAAATTTCTTTAATAAATCAGATTGTAAAATCTTTTTGCTAGAGCTTTATCATATAAATTTCGAAGAGTATAATAAGAGAAATAGGTTTTCAGTTTTTTCAATCATCTTTATTTCCTTTTTTAAATATTGGAATTATTACTTAAGTATTTAGTTCTTAAGGAATTCTTCCAAGCCTTAACATTCTATTCAGAAATGAGTGAAGAATTAATATCAAATATTATCCACCATATTTCAGAAGTTCACTTTTATTCCATCTAGATCAGTTGCTTTTCCATTAGGAATTTCTTTTATAATTTCTTAAATTTCTAGTATGGTAAAAAGATCAAATTCTTATAAATATAAGAGTGGATAATCTTTAATTTCTTAAATACTATCGTATATTTTATCTATTTTTTAATTACTAAGATTTATCAACTATTTAGTTAGATTAATATGCTTGCTAAAAACATAATTTTCCCACGAATCAATAAATTTATTTTTGATTTCTTAATTAAATTTCATATTATTTCTCTTCATAGGATTTAGGTTTTTCTTAGCTTGTGAAAACATTTCCTTAGAATCTCCATTAATAAGTAGAAATTTCTTTTTAGCTTTATTTTTTTTATTTTTACAGATTATACTTGAATTTTTTCCAAAGTCTTTTGCTGTCTCATGAAGATTAGTTACTTGTTAGCTTATTCTTCCAAATTTAATGTGAATTTCCTTATATTCTGAATTAGATCTTTTTGCCTCTATATATTCCTTTGTGAGATCTCGAGGAATTTTGTTATAATTTGAGTCTGGAATAAACGATCCTAATTTTTAATCAGTATTCTCTAAAATTACTTTTGATGCATCATATTAATCTTAAGATTATCTTAATCTATCTAAAAGAATTCTAGATAAGTTTGCAGGAAAGATTTTTAATATTTTTGCCTATCTATTGCATCTTATAACCTATTTATTTTATATTTTCTCTGAGTTATCTTTTCCCAATAGACTATAGAATTATTGATAAAGTCGATAGTGATTTTAATATGATAGAAAGTAAAATATTATTATATATATTTTATTTTTAAATAGTTGTTCGAAGGTGAACAACAAGAAACATCTTCATCAGAGGTTGGGGAAGCTAATTACCCATAATCGACTTTATGTCGTCCTCTGCTTTGGTTTGGCCTTGAGACATCTGCTAATTCAACCTTCGGCAATGGCTTACTTTAGTTCTTAATTCGGGAAATAAAAGGAAATTATTTTTGCGAGTTTCATCAAAGGTGGGGAATTTAAGTACCCATAATTGACACATGTCATCCTCTGCTTTGATGATGCAATGAGAAGCAACCCTGCCATGTCCTTGAGCCTCCAACAAGTATTGAAGATTAAGAGTATTCTGAAATTATATTAGTATTGAATATTTTTATCAGTACTGAATAATTATACCAGTATTGAGCAAGGTTTATCAATATCTGATAATTTTATCAGTAACAAACATACTTGTCAGTATGAAACATTTTTTAAAGAGCTGCGCACCAACGAGAGTGCTACGCGCTCTATAATCAAATTTATTTATTTATGAGCAGTGGAATTTGCAAATTAATTAACGTTTAAATGGTTGCTTATTATGATATAATAATTACAATAAATTTTTTTGTTCATTTGTGAATATTTCTATTAATGTTACTATCATTCACTATCTCAAGATCATTTTATAATAAAAGTTCTTATAGCGTAATGGTGATATAGTAAGTATTTTCAGGATTGTCTACAAACCTTATAAAAAGGCGTCGAAATCTCCCATCAATATGTGGATTCTCATCAAATTTATTTAGCAATGTATTTAGTTGATAATACGCTAAATATTTAATATCTTAATCTTTTCCGCTATCAGACATGTAACAAGATGTGATTAAAATATTATCTAGTTTAATTGCTATGAATCGATTTATTACTTTTTCAACTTATGCATGTGTTTTTGTACTATTAAAGTCTTCTTTCAATTAGGCATTCACCTCCTCTTTTTCCTAAGTTCTTAAATATGTTTTAAATCCATTTATGAATATTGAAGGAAAATCTTCTTTTTCTCAGGTTTCATTTATTGATAAAATATCTATACTGTTATCTCTGATAAATTCTTCACTATTCAAGCACTTGCTAGCAATTCCATTAGTATTTATATGTCCCATCTTTATTTTTTAAATTTATTAGTCCTTCATTTTAAATTAAATAAATAAAGCTTGTGCTTTATAAATAATTTGAACATTTCATTGAAAAAGCTAATTACAATTATTGAGATAAAATTAAATTAAGCGTAATATATAATTTCTCTATTATAATTATCCTAACTATATTTAAAATAAATAAATAACTAATTATTAGCACATATCTATAAAGCAATCTAAAGGCAATAATTCTTTTATTTTTAAACTAAATTATTAATATTTAGCATATACTTTTATTTAAGTAAATTGCTTTGATATGAATAAGAATGTTTAAATATCATATTATAATTTATAAAGATAAATAAAAATTACAACAAGTTATCCTAAAAAATCGATATTTTAGCTTAATTTGCTAGTTTTTCTGTTCTCTCATCCCTTTTGGGTTTAAATTTTTATTATTTATTTATTGCTTATATAACAATAATTTAATTTTATTACATTCTACCTAATATACTGTAAATTAATAGGTCAATTTTTATTATTCAGACTATTTTAAAATTTACAATACTTTCTTAAATTTAGCAACTTAAATTTAAAGCTTATATATATTTCCTATTCATAATATTTTTCTATTTTCTCAATACTTTAGCACTAACAAATATCTTCATAATAATTATAAAAGTGAACTAGATATAGAATTAATTTTCTATATTTTAGTATTTTTTATTAATTGACTTATATATTATGCCAAGAAATTATTTGATTGTTTAGATTACAATTGAATATCTGCTTTTACTATACCTAGTATTTTAATAGCCTACTCTAATTATCTTTATATCATTTAAGAAATATTAAATTTTTTACTCTTAGATATATCTATATATCTTACATTAGTCCTTTTGCTTTATTAAATTAATATATTCAAGGCGATTTTAAAATGGAATGATAAACTGGAGAATGCTTTAATTCTAAGAATTTTAAATAAATATAGTAGGTTGATGACACTATTAATAGTCTTTATGATGCTAAAGCTTAAATCTTATTATAAATAAACTAATCATAATTGTAGATAATTAGAACTTTCTTCCTAGTTAATTGCAAAGATTTAGTAATTTTTAGTTATAATGATTTAAAATATTTTCTTAGTTTTCCAAATTTTCAAAGAAGATTTCTGAAATTATTGAAGAAATCAAATAAAAATAAATATTTAAGTTAAAATTTTTTTTCCGACCTGAGGCTTTACTTTCCTTTATTTAAAATTTATTAATATCTACTCCTTTAAGAAGGTAAATAATTTATTAATGCTAATTTTTTATCTATATCAGAAATTAGATAGCACTAACTTCTCTTACCTTCTAGAATATTTCCTACCTATTAATTTACTCAAACTTTTAGGAAGTTGCTTAATCTAGAATTTAACCTACTTAATGATTTTAATCTTATTTAATATCTAAATTGTAGTTAATTAAATATTTTCTTCTAATTTAAATGTCTCTATTACTATTAAGATACTTGTAAAAATAATTCTTAGAAGATTGTTATAAATAATAATATTTATTATATTTTAACTTTCTATAAATAAAAGACTATATTAGCACTTTCTAATCTAATTTATACAATTTATATTATTAAGAATAATAGACTTATAGCTTGTAACTAATTTAGATTGCTTAGTATTATTGTTCTAAAATTAAATTGGTGCTAGGTTCTTCAGTAACTTATTTATTCAAGCAGTCTTTCTGTTAAAATCACTAATACTTTATTTTAACTTGTATTTAACTATTCCTTAAAGATTTATAAATTAAATATATAAGCATTATGAAAAACTTAGCAGAATTTGAGAAATAAATATTAGTAAAGAAGAGTCAGATATCCATTTACTTCTTTAATTTGTTTAGCATTCTTTTTTGCTTCTTATAAGTTTTCTAGTAGCATCTTAGACACATTCCTTTAGCATACATCATACTATCTTTATGCTCACATTAAGTAGCCTTTACTTGTCTAGCCTTAGAATGGTAGCAGACATTGCACATTTATTTAGCATAGTGCTTTCTATCAAAGTGAGGACACTTAAGCACTTTCTTACTTTTCTACTAGATTTTTACCTCCTGCTCAGGTACTTTTAGTAATGGAATATCCTTCAACCATTCTTCACTTTTGCAATCTCTTTTTACCTAAATTTCCAAAGGGGGTAAGTATTTTACAATTGGCCATAGTGAAGAAAACTTCTCTTCCAAGTATAATTAACTAGGCATTCCTATAAAAACATTAGGGGTAGGATTCTTCATATTATAATAAAATGAGCATTAAACCCTTAAATATAACACACTATAAATTTAAATAAACAATAATAATATAACAAGCTGCTAAATAATTCATATAAGGCTAAGCATTTATAATTTTAACTGCAAAGCAAAATTTATTAGATAATATTGCTGACTGAATGATAATCGTTATCTACAAGGCTAAAAGAAGGAATGTTTTACAAAATACTGTTAACAATTATTTTAATAATACATAAATAAAACAACGATGTAGTAGAATGTTTTATACAGCTTTTTATAATTTTAACTTGTATAATAGAAAATTTTTAATTGATTAATGAAGAATAGAGAAACTCTATTATACCAAAATTGTTTCTTTTGATTTAATTGTTTAATATTCAGTTAAACTAATAATTCAGCTTGTACATTTGTGATTTAGTATAGCTAAAGTATTAAGATAGAAACAATTAAAATGTTGAAAGCTTGCTATAAAGTATTCAAAGGAGAATACTAGAAATAAAAATAAATTAATATATCCATTTTCAAAGAATAGTTATTAATTAAAGAGAATCTAATAATTTCACTATTCTAGCTATATAGAAAATTATAAAGCTACAACATGAACATAATTTTCCTTATTAATAGCAATGATAGCCCAAGCATCATTTTTCAAAATTTTACAAATTCATCATAAAGCTAATATAATATGTTCTAATTAATTACCAAATAGCAAGCTAGATTTAAAATTATTTTTAACTTTAAAATATTAATATCACATAGATATTAGCAACTAGAATTAAGTCATAGAGATAATCTATTAGGTAAATTTGATAAAATGATTTTCAATTAAAGGAATTATAATTCTAATTTTAACATCTCAATTGCATAATAATAATCTTATTCATTTTATTATTTTCAAGCATATATTTCATATAATTTGATCTAGTAAATAATAAAATAAAATATTAGAGTAATCAAAAGAAAGGATCATAATAATAAGGAATTTTTAATATTCTAATTAAATTAGTATAATTTAAAATTTTAATTTTAAAGATTTACATCAGCTATTTAAGTAGGATAATTATTATATTTCTATAATTTTAATCATAATTAATTCTCATAATCTTTATTCATTTAGCTTATATTTTACATTTAATAAAATGGTTGTAGATAAAGGACTAGCATATTTTTATAATTAAAATAATTTATTTCTGAAAATTTTTTCCTTAAAACATTTATTTTAAGCTAAAATTTTGTAAATGGGAAAGATTAAATTCTATCGCAGAAGTATTTTTAGTAATTTTAAACTTGTGAACAATAAAAAAAATTTCAAACTACAAGCTATAAAATGAATTAAAATTTATATCAGCAAATATTTTATAAAAATGATGTCTAAATTTAAGTTTAAAAAATAAATAAATTGAAATAAAAAGAGAAAGTTAAAATGATGAAGATTATAATTTCATAAGTCTAAAGCATAATTTAAAAATTAAAGATATTATAGAAGGATTTAAAGTTTTAAGCTTATTATATCTCACATTTAGATATAATGATAAAGTTAAAATAAATTATATCTAAGAAATATTTAACTATATTTGACATAATATAACTAAGAAAATAATCATCAATTATTTATTCAAAATCATGTCGATATAATCATGATTATCTTGTTTAAGAGGGAGAAAAGATAATAATAATGAGTTTAAATTAAACCTAAAACTAATAATTTGTTGATTCAATTTCGAAAGTGGTTGAATCACAGATTATTAGTGAGTAAGTTTAGTTTAAGTAGGGTTCAATTCCTCGCTTATAATAATTTAATAAAAGCATACACTCAAGCCTCAATGGAGGATTTCCTCTGATTGTAGATTCTCTGAGAGATAGACGATATAATAATAATGACTGAGTTTTAAAATTTTAATAATCTAAAATAGTTGAAAAGGAAAAACTAATAGATAAATCTTTTGAAAAGTATAATTATTTAAAGATAAAATTGTCTAAAACTTAATAACTCAAATTTCTACTTAAAATTGCTGAAGAAAGTTTATATAGTTTTATAACTATTGCTTATATAATTTGTCTTAATAGTTTATTAAATAATTCCTATTTAACTTCTAAAAAAGATAAAAGCTTATTATTTAATTAAATTTTAAACAATAAATTATGCTTTCTTTCTAGTATTTTGCTCTTAATTAGCTTCATCTTAAAATATAAAATATCAAATATCAAAATTTAAAAGAATTTAAATTTCTACATTATATATATAAATTTATTAAAGCATTATTATTAAATACTAGCTACTTTGCATTCAATCATTATAGAAAATAGCTTAAATTTTATTCATATCACTTATCTTTAAGAAGCTTTTTGCATAAATTTTAAATAAGAATTTGAGATTTATATGACTTGATTTTGTGCTTTAATTAAATTTATGAAGAATAAAAAATAGGAGAAAGAAGAGAAAAATACTTTTTAATGGAAATAAAAAAGTAATAATTAAAATAGATTCCTTTAAATTAATTAATTTATCTAAATTTCTTAGCTTGCTAAATTAATATTTATTTATGAGAATTAAATGAACCAAATTACTAGAAACTTATCTTGTAAAATGCTAAGTTCTGGTACTATAAAAACTTAAATAAATAAATTTGATTTACTTTATCTTTATCAATTTTAGACTGAATAAATTGCTTATTTTTAAATAAACTAAAGGAAATTTATTTTGAATATAATTAAATTTCTTATAGCCTCAATTTTGCAAGTTAAATGAATAAACTTAAAAATTAAAATTAAAATAGCCAGTTTAACTGTATAAATGATATAAAATTTTAAAAATATTTAAAATTTTACCTTATTAGCCATTCCTTTATCCTTCTTCATAAAAATAATTTAAATTGTTATTATTATAGTTATTTAACATTTTTTTCTAAATTTCTCATTGATGATATATATAAGCTGTATTTCGTTCTTGTAAATTAAATATACAAAATTATAATCTTTATTTATTTTTATTTGACTCTTTAGATCTTCTGTAAAAATTTCTGGATTTTAAAAAGAATATTTATCTAATAATTTGGTAGATTTTTACAATTTCAACTCTTTTAATTTCATTTATCTTAAATAATAATGTCTTAAAGCGATTTCGAAAAACTTCTTATGTCAATTTTTATTTATTAGAAGAATATGCTTTATAAACTCCTGAAAACCCTATGATTTTATTAGTATATTTCTTTCATTATATTTTAAAAATATTAGAAGTCTTAAGTCAAAAATAAATAAACAATGAAATAACAATAAACATTAATTTAAATCTTGCGAAAAAGATTCAATAAATGGTAAATGATATCAGATATTAATTGTTCTTTTCTTAAAAATATAAATGAAAGCTAATAAAATGGTCTTCATCACAATCTTTTTTCGTAAAAAATTAAATTTGGTAAGAAATTTTAAGATTCAAATTTTTAAAAGCTGTATATAAATAATTAAAAATATTAATTAAATATCGATTTACTTTTCTAGTTGCAATTCAATAATTTAGATAATATAATCAGGCTATTGATTGTATACTTGTAGTTAGAGGATTGCAACTGATCTTTTAAAATTAATAGAAAATCGGAAAAAAAGATTGAGTGATACTGGAATATATGCAATCAATCATTATTAAATTTGATATTTTTTTTGCTAGATAAATAATTAATCATGTTCCTTTTTAATGAAATATCTTCAATTTTGTCTTTTTCAAGTCTATTTCTTTATCAATGATAAAAATGATTAAAATAATTAAAATAATTAAAATAAATACAAAGAACAAAAACTCACAAAAAAAATGTAAGCTAATTTTAAAATCTAAAATTATTACAAAACTTTCTAAGAAAAGATGTAGCATCTATTTTAATTAAACTTTGATTTTAGCGAATTACGTCAATTAGATATTTTTTAATCAATTATTAGGTAATAAATCAATAATTTTTACAAAATAAATGCTACAAGCAAAGAAAAGATTCAATTTATAAAATAAAAACTTGAGCTATTTTAAATTGGTTATAAAGTTAAAGCTTAAGATGTTAATTATAAATTGCTATTGATATTTCTTAAAAACTTAAATTTGAGAATAAATAATAGCTAAAATAAAAAATTAATTAATTTATAATTAATAATATCTCTTAAAAAAATTGTTAATTCAAATAAAAATAAATAATTAATAATCCTGATTTTTTTGATTATTTCTAGTTTCAAAAAAAAATATTTAAATCAATCTTTAAATTATCTCTGTTTTTGCTAAAGGAATGATTTTTTCACATTTTAAGTAAATTATAATTTTTTTAAAAACTCACAAATTTAATCCTTTAAACTTTTTTGTGTATTTTGAAAAAATTAAAATTAAAAATATCATAAATAAAAATAAAGTTTTTAGCTTAGTAATGAATTCATATTATCAGTTCTTAACTCCGATTATTATATTTTATTATATTACCTTCTTTATTGTAAAATGCATTAACCTATGAAAATAAATTTATAATAAATTAAAATTCATAAGTTAAACTAATAATCTAGCATTTGTATATTTTTCCTTATTTACTAATACTCAAAATATACCTAAAACTTAGCTTATCTTCTTTTACTATCTATTAATACATCTTTATCTATCTTTATAGTTCATTTAAAAAAACATTTTATACTATAAACTCACATTCCTCTTCAAAGATCATAACAATAAATATTCAAAATATTAGCCTTGGCATCCTCGAAATCTATTAATTAATAAATCTTATATTTAATATAATTTATCTTAAGTTTCTAGATTTATATAAATAATAAAAAATCAAACCTTAATATTTATCTTAATATTTTTCTAATTATCTTTAAAAATAAAATGTATACATTCTTTTTCTCAAAGGCTTCTCATTCACTTTTTTATTTATTTCTTTAAGCTTTTTATTCTATTTATAAATTCTTTATAAATCAGTTATAGCTCGTTTTAGCATCATAACTGTTCACATTTTCTTTCTTCTTTCTAGTATTCTCTTTTCCTTTTTATAAGTCATCTAGTAACACCTGAGACATTTTCCTTTCGCAAACATCATAGCTTTACATTGTGTCACTTTTCTTGCTTCGGCATGATAACACGCATTACACATCATTTAAGCATAATGTTTTCTATCTTTATGAGGACATTTTGATACTTTTCTACACTTCTTTATTCTTAATCTTTTCTTCTATTTTTCTACAGAGATTATATGAATCTCTACTTCAGGAATGTTTTTCGACCATTCGTCTTTCTATGACTGCTTGAAGTAAGAGGAGACAGTAATTTTACAATTGATTATTGTTCCGAAAAAGTCTATTAAATGGTTAAATTGTTGGGCATTCCTGAGAAAATGGTTTAAGAAGCTAAATCCATGTATATAAGCAAGGTTCTTTTGTAAATTAAATAAAGATGGAACTCTAAATTCTTAATAGTTGAGACTTTAGAGATGGGCATGTTAATAGAACAAAACTATAAAAGTGATAATCTATTTTGATTTAAGTTAATTAGATATTGTTTAAAAGTTTAAAATATTTATATAGTTTTAATAATTTTACTTATATTAGTATTAACAAATTTTAAATTTATAAACATTTTAGAGATTATTTAGAAGAAAGTTAAATTATATAAAATGATTGAAGTGCTAAATATTTATAGAAAAATATATGAATTAAAAATTCTAAATTCAGAGTACAATAAAAGTCTAAAATCTATTAATTTTTTAAATTTATTTGATAGATTTATTATTTAATCTCTTATTATTAATTTTCAAGATAGCTAAATGTTTATAAATCTTTATTAAAGAAGCTTATAAAATAATAGTAAAAAAGTGAATAAACTTTAAGCTTAAGATAGTTAGTATTATAGATTTTATAATGCTAAAAAGTATTAATTATAGCTATATTAATATTAAAATATTTCTATTTTATTAACTTTATTATTTTTAGAATTATTATTTTCTACTTATTTAAACTTTCTATAATTTTCTAATTATTAATTATTTATAATATCGTTTGAAGGATATTATAATTAGAAAATATAAATTTCTAAAATTTATATTTAATTTATATCTCTAAAAATAATTAAATCTATTAGATCAAGTTATTTTTAGGAAACTTAATATATAGAATAAAAGATCTATTTCTTTTAATTTATGAGAGAGGCATTGAAGTGGAGAAAAGAAATATTTTATTTAAAAAATCTAAATTAAAGAATATTATAATATTTATCACAATGCTTTTTAATTATAATGATAGATAGTTATTTTATTTAATAATTAGTGGATTAAAAATATTAAAATATTAGTTTTCTTCATTTTTTCATTTTGAGTAGGACAATTCTTTTAAATAGTGTAAAATTAAATTAATAATAAATTATAAAATAATTAAAAAATTAAATTTTTTCAAAATTCAATTTATTATTTTTTGAACTCGAAATTTCAAAGGAGAGATTTAATTGAATATTAATAAATTAATTTTGGATTTGGAACTTTAAATTTATTGAAAAACTTTATCATTTTTGTTAACTAAAAATTTTCGCTATTATTGTCATTTATAAAATGATAAAAATTTTATTTTTCATAATTTATTAATTTTAGAAATTCTTAAATTTATTATTTTTATAATTAAAAAAGTTATGTTTTTAACTTATTTAATTAAAATAAATTATTTAAGAATCCATTAAAATTTTTAATTTAATAGGTCAATCAGAGAAAAATTTAAATTTTGCCAATATCTTTATTTAGTTTATCTAGTTTTAAAAATCATTTTAAATCTGAATTTTTTTTCAAATTTTATTAAAATTTTCATCAATTTTATTAATATTTTTATAGTCTGTTTTTTTCACCAAGTTTATCTAGATTTATCATCTATTTCCTAGATTTAGATATAAAAATATTTTTATATTTATTACTTTTACTAAATGTTAAGTCTCACTATATTTAATTATTTTTATCTATTACTTAAATATTAAACATAATATCTTAAAGCTAAATTCTTTGGTCAAATATATTAGTAGCTTCTACTATCTCCAAATTAATACCAATAGTTATTTTTAACTTTAAATTTTAAATTTTATAATTTACTAAATATTCACACTAAAAAGTAAAAGATAAATAGCATTTATTTATTCACTTAGCTAAGTGTGCATTTTACTAAAATGATTTATATTATCAGTCTTTCTTTTGTTTATTTCCTATAAATTTTAGCTTTAATAGTTGAAAAAAAAATTATATTAGTCTATTGAATAACTACAATAATCAATACTTTTAAATCCTAATGCCTTTCAAAATCTAAACTAAAATATATCATGATTTTTCGATTACGTTTTTGTAAATAATTATATTATAATATATTTAATTATTTAAATTTATGATTAATTGAAACTTACATAAATAAATTTTTATTAACCTTCTTTTCATATCGAAAGATCTTCTTTCTTCTTTTTAAATATTTTATAAATTTTAAAATTATTAGTTAAATATTTTTATATTTAAGATTTAGATAGAAATTTAAAAATTATTTGTTTCAAATAATTTAAAAGCTTGTGTTTTAAATATAATTTAGAAGATTTAATAAAATTTACCTGAATTTAGATCTTAAAATAGTTTAGATTTATTAATAGAAATGAGATTTATTAGACTTAGTTTTTATAAAATTATAAATGTATTGCTTGTTTCTTTTCTTATTTAATCTAAATCTATAAAAATAAATTAATTTCTTCGGATTACGAGTATTTATTTGTATTTATCATAATAATTTATTATAATAGCATCTATCAAAAATATAAAATAAACAGTTTAATGATTGTTGAAATTGTATAAAGCAGATTAAGTTGATTTCATTTTTGAAATATTTAAATTTATTTTATTTTCTTATTATAAGAGATCAATGATATGCAAAATCTGACTTTAATTTAAAGGGAAAAGTTGGAATAAAGAATATAATTTTTATTTTATCTATTAATCTGGCTTGCATGAAGTTGTTATCATAGGATATTTTTATTTTATAGTTTTGTGATTAATTTTAAGTACTAGTTTATTTAATTGTGCATCTCCTGCAAAAATTAGCATAGTAATCAATATTTAAAGCAACTATAGTTCGGATTAAGTTTTTATCAAAAAATTAGTTAATTTTTTCAAAAAATTTAGAGTTTTATTTAATTTTTATCTATTTATATCTATATATTTTACCATTAAATGTTTATATAAGTATTTATATAGATATTGCTTAATTAGGATATAGGTAAAATAAATTAACAATAGCCTTTTAATTTTAAGGTTAAAGATAAGTTTATTAATACTAATGTAATCTTCAAAGAGATATATAGCTTTAATCAATTTTTACTATTATTATTTTATAAAATTTAACTATTTATTAATTTATAATTAAAAAACTTCTAATGCTTAAGGGTAATAGCTTAAAATTTGTTCAAATATAAATAAATAAAGATAAGCAAACTCTATAATATTTTATATATCTATTTCATACACTTTTAAGATAAATATTCAGAGGAGCAATCTTTTATCTTTTATTAACATTATAAGCTAATTCAGAAGAAAAATATTCTAAATTATATTTTTTAAATAAATTTAGCTTTAAAGTTTTTAAATTAGAATGAACAATAAAAATAATAATTATTTAAGCTTTTTTAATATTTATTGCTATAAATTTTAAAATAAAAGCTAAATAATAAATATAAAAACAATAGTAAAAGATTCAGTGCAAATATTAATAAATATAAATTTAAAGACCATAATATATATACATAATTTTATAATTTTAATATCATACTTAGATTTATACTCTTTCAAAATTCAAATAAATTTTAGAATGCCTAATTGATCTAAAGAAAGATATAAATTATAAAAGAAATTAAAATTTAACTAATTTTAAGATTCTTTAAATTGTTTTAATTTGCTCATTAAATTTTATTTTTCAAAAGTGAAAATTAAGTTATTCATAAAGTGTTAAAACATTTTTAAGACATCATCTTTCAATTTTTTAATTTAAATCTCACTAATTTTCCCTTCTTTTACTATCCTTTGTTTTTGAAAATTTTATTATTTTTTAAGTTTTTTATCTTTTATTAATAAAAAAAATAAAAACTAATATCTTAAATTAGTAAATACTTTATTATTTCTAAATCGTGATTTCACATTAAAAATTTCTCAGACTATTATTAAAAATAGATATGAGATAAATATTAGTATTTTTAAAATTAAATCATATTTACACTTGCCTTAAATTCATTTCTTTTTTTAATTTCACAAGATTCATAATAAAATAGAAGCTAAATTTTATTAAAACTATTTTACTTTTTAGGTTGATTGAAAATTTTAATTATCTTAATATCTTTAATTTTTAGATAAATAACTAAAATTTTAAATTTTTATATCTCTAAAATCTTTTCACTCTTGTAATGAAAATGATGCTAATTAAAAGTAAATAATAGAAAAGTCTTTTAATAAAAAAATAATAGGAAATATATATAAAAGAAAAGATAAAAGCTACAAAATAATAAAGTTAATAAAATAGAAATATTTTAATATTAATATAGCTATAATTAATACTTTTTAGCATTATAAAATCTATAATACTAACTATCTTAAGCTTAAAGTTTATTCACTTTTTTACTATTATTTTATAAGCTTCTTTAATAAAGATTTATAAACATTTAGCTATCTTGAAAATTAATAATAAGAGATTAAATAATAAATCTATCAAATAAATTTAAAAAATTAATAGATTTTAGACTTTTATTGTACTCTGAATTTAGAATTTTTAATTCATATATTTTTCTATAAATATTTAGCACTTCAATCATTTTATATAATTTAACTTTCTTCTAAATAATCTCTAAAATGTTTATAAATTTAAAATTTGTTAATACTAATATAAGTAAAATTATTAAAACTATATAAATATTTTAACTTTTAAACAATATCTAATTAACTTAAATCAAAATAGATTATCACTTTTATAGTTTTTTTCTATTAACATGCCCATCTCTAAAGTCTCAACTATTAAGAATTTAAAGTTCCATCTTTATTTAATTTACAAAAGAACCTTGCTTATATACATGGATTTAGCTTCTTAAACCATTTTCTCAGGAATGCCCAACAATTTAACCATTTAATAGACTTTTTCGGAACAATAATCAATTGTAAAATTACTGTCTCCTCTTACTTCAAGCAGTCATAGAAAGACGAATGGTCGAAAAACATTCCTGAAGTAGAGATTCATATAATCTCTGTAGAAAAATAGAAGAAAAGATTAAGAATAAAAAGAGTAGAAAAGTATCAAAATGTCCTCATAAAGATAGAAAACATTATGCTTAAATGATGTGTAATGCGTGTTATCATGCCGAAGCAAGAAAAGTGACACAATGTAAAGCTATGATGTTTGCGAAAGGAAAATGTCTCAGGTGTTACTAGATGACTTATAAAAAGGGAAAGAGAATACTAGAAAGAAGAAAGCAAATGTGAACAGTTATGATGTTAAAACGAGCTATAACTGATTTATAAAGAATTTATAAATAGAATAAAAAGCTTAAAGAAATAAATAAAAAAGTGAATGAGAAGCCTTTGAGAAAAAGAATGTATACATTTTATTTTTAAAGATAATTAGAAGAATATTAAGATAAATATTAAGGTTTGATTTTTTATTATTTATATAAATCTAGAAACTTAAGATAAATTATATTAAATATAAGATTTATTAATTAATAGATTTCGAGGATGCCAAGGTTTCTATTTTGAATATTTATTGTTATGATCTTTGAAGAGGAATGTGAGTTTATAGTATAAAATGTTTTGTTAAATGAACTATAAAGATAGATAAAGATGTATTAATAGATAGTAAAAGAAGATAAGCTAAGTTTTAGGTATATTTTGAGTATTAGCAAATAAGGAAAAATATACAAATGCTAGATTATTAGTTTAACTTATGAATTCTAACTAGCTAAAAAACTTTATTTTAATTTAGTTTATCAATTAGAGTTTACATACTTATTTGCAATAAAAAATCCTTGCTATTTAGTATTAATTAAATGTTTGATTTATTTTATGTTCTTGTAATTTCTTGATAAAATTATAAGAAATCTAGTTGTTTGATTGAGCAAATTAATAAGAAAAGCATACAATTGTTTTATAAAGATAAAAATATTATTGAGTTTCAGATAAAAATAATTTTATTTAATTATCTGAAAGATATATCACTTTCTAGAAATTTAAAAGGCTATTAGCTTACTTACATTAAAAAATTCAATTTACAATCATTTTTCTTAAGTTATCAACAAATTAAAATAGAAGAAAGGTTATTTATTTTAGCCTACTATTTGTAAATTAAAGAAATAGTTTAGCCTTTTTAATATGCTTGTAAAAGTTTTGAAATATGATACTTAAAAATATCACTGATATAATCTGTTAAATTGATTTCTATTTTTTTTATTTGTTACTAGATCGAATCATTTAAAAAGAGGAAATTATTTCTTTAGTTGTGAATCTTATTTTTCCTCAAATTTCTTTTTAATAATTCATCAAAACCTTTTTTTAATTTAGCTTTTATTTCACAAAAATAAAAACAGTATTATTTAAGTTATTAAATTAGGTAGTTATAATTATCTGATTATTAAACAAAAATAATATATGAGAGCTTTATTAACACTAGGATTCATTTTAGAATTTGTTGAGCCTGGTGAAATTTATTTTCTTACATAATTAAATATATTCTAAAAAACTTTATAAAGCAGTTTATTACAATGTTGTGTTATTTATGGTTGATTAAAGGAATTTTTATTAATGCTTTGTAAATAAATCTTTCTTTAGCCAATTAAATAACTATTATCATACAATCAGCTGTATGATACTATAAATTTTATTTTGTTATGGTAGATTTTAAGCAATTGACATTAGAAGGTTATTTTGGTTAGCCTGTTATATTATTATTGTTTAATCAAATTTATTAAAGTAGTTATATTTAAGAATTCAATCCTCATTTTATTATAATATGAAGAATCCTACCCCTAACGTTTTTATAGGAATGCCTAGTTAATTATACTTGGAAGAGAAGTTTTCTTCACAATGACCAATTGTAAAATACTTACCCCCTTTGGAAATTTAGGTAAAAAGAGATTGCAAAAGTGAAGAATGGCTGAAGGATATTCCATTACTAAAAGTACCTGAGCAGGAGGTAAAAATCTAGTAGAAAAGAATTCGCATTAAGAAAAGTAAGAAAGTGCTTAAGTGTCCTCACTTTGATAGAAAGCACTATGCTAAATAAATGTGCAACGTCTGCTACCATTCTAAGGCGAGACAAGTAAAAGCTACTAAATGTGAGCATAAAGATAGTATGATGTATGCTAAAGGGATGTGTCTAAGATGCTACTAGAAAACTTATAAGAAGCAAAAAAGAATGCTAAACAAATTAAAGAAGCAAATGAATATCTGACTCTTCTTTACTAATATTTATTTCTCAAATTCTGCTAAGTTTTTCATAATGCTTATTTATTTAATTTATAAATCTTTAAGGAATAGTTAAATACAAGTTAAAATAAAGTATTAGTGCTTTTAAAAGAAAGGCTGCTTGAATAAATAAGAACTGAAGAATCTAATACCAACTTCATCTTAGATTAATAATACTACAAAGATCTAAACTAATTATAGCTCTGCTATTATTGATCTTAATAATATTAAATTGCAGCTATAATTTAAATTTAGAAAGTAATAATGTAGACTTTTATTTATCTTTTGTTTTTAGAAACTTAAATTATTAACATTTTTCTAGTAACCTTCTAAATTATTTTTTACTTAGAGCTTCTTAAAGCTATACAATAATAAATAATTATGCTTAATTAGATATAAGTTTAGATAGTCAAATTAACTTAAAAATCATCAAATAGGTTAAATTCTAGATTAAATAGCTCATAAAAATTTGACTAAAGAAGTAAGTAGGAAAATATTCTTGTAACTAGGAGAAGTTAGTGTTATCTAATTTCTGATTTAAATAAAAAACTAGCATTCATAAATTATTTATCTTCTTAAAAGAAGTAGATATAACAATTTTAAACAAAGGAAAATAAAAACTAAAATCAGAAATAAAAACTAAATTATATCTAAAATATTTATTTTTATTTAATCTCTGCAATTATTTTTATTATTTTTCTTTGTAAGATAAATTTTTAATTTTCCAGAACTAAAAGTCTATAGAAAATTACAATTAAACTAGGAACTATATTTCTAAGTATTTTCTATTATGGTTTATTAATTAATTTATTTATTTATTTTAAAATTGAAACTTTAAAGCTCTTGTAGGCTATTTATAATGTAATTGAGCTAGTATATTTATTTAAAGTCTCTCTGGATTAAAATACATTTGCAATACTTACAATTATTCTTTTAATTACCATAAATTTATTTATTTAAGAAATAAAAACATAAAAGTTAGCTAATTAGGCAAAGCAAATTAAAACTATTCAACTTAAAAAATTCGTGTTTCTTCTATCATAAAAGGATAGAAACAGTTCTATAAAGACAAAGTGAGCTACGATAATGTTAGAATGAAGTAAAAGTAGATAATTCTAGTGAAAAATGGAAATAATTATAAAATAAATAATTAAAAGTATAATCTTTCATTTAGAAAAAAATATTCCTTTTAGAAGCTTTAACCTTAGTATTTTATTTTTAATTGTTATAATAATTTTTTATGCTAAATAATAAAAGGAAAATAAACCAGAATTTTAAAGAATAAATAATTTACAATTTGCAAACTTAATTGCTGAAATTAATAAATTATAGTAGCTTCTGAAATTAACATGAATAATATAATTTTATCATGTAAGCTTTATTAAATTAAATAGAAATTAAGATATATTAAATAAATTTAGATTTTCATAATACTTATAAATTATTAAATAATTAAGGATAAATTAAAATAAACAAAAAAATAAAAAAAATCTAGCAAGTTTTAGTTTTAAGCCATTGATTTTTAGGATATCTAGTAGAAATTTTTTATTTTAAGAAATGATTAATAATTTTATAATTATTTATTTGTAAGTATACTAAAACATTTATTTTAAGAAAATTAGATGCTAATTATTGTTAATGAATTAAAAAATAGATAGAATCTAAGTTTAATTACATTATAGGTATTACTAACACTTAGTTAGTTATTATGAGTACAATTAAGATACTCCATTAATAAAATTTAAATTATCACATAATCTTATTTTAACTAATTGACTTGATTTTTTTAAATAAAATATTGAAATGGTTATTAAAGCATTTAACTTTAATTAGTTAGTTTACTACTATGGTTATTATCAATCTTTCATCATTTATATTTTGTATAAATTATTCAATTAAATCATTTCTACTAATATGTATTTTTTAATTTTAGGTATAACTTTCAGCAAGCTTTTAAATAGGTGTTTTTTATAAAATTTAGAATTTATTATTTTAAATATTCATAATTTTTAATCTAAACTCAGCCAAAAGCTTTGATAGTTTAAATTATAAAATTATGTTAAGAGAATTCTAATTTTAAGTTATATATAAAGTATAAATTTTAAATGTTTTTAATTAAATTTAAACTATTCTTTTTTATTTATTCATATATACATATATTTAGCTTTTGATTTGCTAAAAGTTAAGAAATTTAAGATATTTAATTATTTTTTATCTCAGAGAAAAATTATTTTAAAATTTATTTTTTTCTTAAATAAGTCTATATTATAAATTCTTTATAAAAGGTTTAAATAAAATGTTAAAAAGGATTATATTTCTAATTTTCTTATAATTTAGAAGAACAAAAATTTTAACTAAAATCTTAAAATTAAAGAGAGTTCAGTACTCTTATATTCTAGTCTCATTTAGAATTATTAGTTCTAAATATAAAATCCAAATATAATTTAATAATAATAGTGCTGATATACGTAAATTCCAACCTCCGTGCATAAAATTTTGACGCAAATCTAAAATAAAATTAAATCCTAACATTTTGAAAACAAAAAATTAATTTTTCGATCATTTTTATCAGAATTTGAATGTTAAAATCAGTTATAACTCATAAAAGTGAATTTCGTCAAGAAACAATGTACTTATCCTTTACCACTAATACTATGGCAACTTTAATGATAATTTTAAACGAAGAGACCAAAATAATTTTATAACTAAATTACTATAAAATAATTAATTTTAAGCTATAAAATTAAAGAAATTATAGAGATATGCTTATAATTTTAATTATAAGTGATATTATATCCCATTATATTAAAATAGATATATTTTAAATTTTTATATCTCTTAAATTATAATGAATAATTTGAAGGCTTAGGATATCTAAAACTTACATATAGTTATCTAATTGATTTTAAGAAAATTAAAATGTTTTTTATCTTTTAGATGATAAGTCATTATAATAAAATGTTGTATCACTTCAATTTTAAAATCAGATTATTTAAAATGGGAATCGTTAAAACTCTTACAATAGTGCGCATTATTTATATCTCGTTATTTTTACCAAAGAAATCATAATAGCATCTCTTGATAGAGTATAAATTAAATTTTTTAAATATTCATTATAGAAAATATAAACCTCTAGCTTCATATTATCTCAATATGATGCTTAACATATTTTATAAATAATAATTGTAAAATATTAGTTAATATAAAGATACTGATGCTTTATACTCTGAAGTTTAAAATATGCTGAGAATATCAAGATATGAATAGAGTTTTATATACATTTTTAATTTGAAACTTGAATTTAAAGCATATATAAAGCTAAATATCTATATTATTAGCTCTGTTTAAAATTTAAAGGGTTATTGTTTTAGATTAAGTTAATAATTAAGTTTATTCAATTAAGCTAAAGGGAAAGTTATTTAAATAGTTATTATATTAAAATATATAAATTTATAAAATGATTTTCAAACTTAATTAAAAAGGAAGAATAGCTTTTATTGGATTTAAAAATGTATAAAGCACGATAAAAGTTTAACAAGTTTGATATTTTATGAGAGATTTTAAATAAAATGTAAAATATCTATCAAACAAAGTTATTAGGTTTTTATAATGATGCTTTTCCTTTTAATTGAAATAAAATTAAATATCTTTAATTTCCTGGTGTTAGTATATTAATTTAATCCTTTCTATTTATACTAATTTCAAAATTAATAAAGAATATAATGAAATTGAAATTGAAATTTATTTATGCTATAAAGATATTAAACAATTATCAAGATAACTATTATTAGAAATTTTTTAATGAGAGTATGCTTTAATATCTATTAAATGCATTGATTCTTTCTTTTTAGAATAAATTAAAATTACTATTTAAACTTATATAAAATGCTGAAGAATTCAAATCTAAGACAATGAAAGATATCATAAAAAGCATTTAAAATAATAAGAAAATCTTACTTCTATATGAAACTTGCATCAAACACAGTTATATTTTTTATTATATAGATTTTTAGCTAGAAATAAATAAATAATTTGAAGATAAAGAGTTAACTTTAATAAATAATTCTTTAAAGATTATTTCATTCTGCTTAAAATTTCATGCTTTATTTCACTAAAATAATCTTAAATTTAAATAAAAATAGCTTAAAATTAGAAATTTTAATTTATTGCGAACTCTTTTTCATCAAATTTTCATTAATGTTTGCTAAAATTTTATAATTTAAGCAAAGTAATGATACATCTGCAAAAGTAAAAAAACAAAATTATCTAAATTTTACGTTTAGAAGATAAAATTTAATAAATAAATATCAAATAAATACAAAAATGAAATAATGAGATATATTTAATTTATTAATTGAACAAATTTAAAAATTAATAAATAATTTTATTTCTGCTAATATAAATTGTATATAAAAGAATTATCCTTATCAATAATTTTTATTTTATTATTTTTATATTATGCTGAAGATACCATTAAATTAATTTTTTATAGATTAGCTGCTTAAATTGATCAGTGCAAGATAAAAATTTTATTCAGAAAAAATTTCACAAAGCTTCAAAACTCAAAACTTATGATGAATTGGATATGACGAATTTTAATATCCAAAAAAACTTAAGATTAATCCAAAATATAGGATTCTGTCGATTGACTCAAATCCGTTTAGGAATCTTATGAATTTTAACCATCTAAATAGTAGGTTTTTGGTGGAATAGATAAGAAATATTTATATTAGTGAAAAGAGTAAGAATATGAAACATATTGACATCATTAAAAATGCCTCTCAATTATTGGAATAAGAAACTGAATTGGATTAATTTAGACTTAAAAGCGATGTATTTCATCATTTCAGATGAAAAAAATAAAGAAATTTTAAAGCATTTATCATGAATTTTAACGGTTTAATTTGGTTGCAATTTCAGAAACGAGCCTCTTGAAAT